>BPLR01004265.1:0-175844 GCA_021605095.1 Caerostris extrusa | reverse complement strand
CGTATTACACGTAGACATTTTTAATCGTCAAGATATAAAAACTATTACAACCTACAAGATAAACCACAAATTAGAAAGAAGTGATTTCGTCAAACAAGTACTTTTGATGAATGATGTTATACTCTTTTCATTTTCACGTGACTTCCTTACAAAACAAGCCTTACCGCCGCCTTCTATAAACATTTCCCCATCCTCGTAAGTACTTGTCTTAGTTAATAGAGGCGTGTTTATATAATGAAAAATATTAAAATGTATCATCTGCGATAAATGTAATACGTCAATGCGGTCATACATCAGTTTTTTTAATTCCTTTTGCAAAAGATTGCTTTTTCTTACAAATACAAACCACTCAATTTGCAAACGTGCAATATTTTACTTCAAAATGCTATTTTTTTATGGTGCCATATGCAAATTCTTTTGAGTTTCCTCATCTTCATAATAATTCTGGCATCAACAAATGTCTAGAGGGATTAACATGTTTACAATGAATAAATTATAGTTTAAAAACACTAAAAAACATGCTTTTAGAGTTAATCAAACAAAAAGTAAAAAACATAATTGCTGGCCACATTCAATGGCTGACGAAAATGAATGTCACTGTTCTAAAGCATGGGGTGCTTGTATGACATTTTTAAACTAATCCTTGCATTCTGGAACGAAACTAGAAAATATAACGATTGATATCGAAAGCACCCCACGCTTTTAGAACATTATTTTGCTTCAGTAATTTTATTCTTATGTTAACATAATTATTTTTTACTTTTTGTTTGGATTAACTCTAAAATCGCAGTGGTTTTGAAACCATTAAGTGGGTAGCTTATTTAAACGAGTTCTGGGTACGGGAGGACTGAACTATAGTTCTTACAATAATTTGGTTGTGAGGTAAACAAAGGCTAATGCGAATATACCAGCTACCGGGATTCGAGCAGGGAATCTCCTGATCCGCAGTCAGGCGCGTTATCCGTTGTGTCCCACGTAGGTTTGAATGTCTTTTTCAATCATTCTACATGGGTTAAGTAACTCACTTCATAAGTTGTTAAAATAAAATCACTCATCCTGACGATCTAATCATGATGAGATAATAAATCAGCTTATGAAAAATATTTTTAGTGTCGTCGTCGGTCCTTTGCGATAAGTCTACAACGTTTAAATTAAATCTGATCGCTTAAAGTAGGGCAAGTAATCGAGCCCAAAGAGTCAGTTATAAACAAACACTACAAGTGAAACCTTAAAAACGCATTAAAAGTATATTAGAATTTATGTAGTAAAATGTAACTTTCTGTATTTCATTTCATCCATTCAGGGTTTTTTCTTTGTTCAATTTATTTTTGAAAAATTATTATTAAATACTTCAACAAATTACAGATGTAGTGATTACACATAGTAAAAAGTTTTTGAGCCACATTTTGTAATATTTTTATAAAATATCTTATGTTAAGTTGTTTACAATAAAAAATATATTAAAAATATATGGACTAAAAATGTAAATTATTAGTGCTGTCATGCATTCAGTTTTAATATTTGCAAAAATTGGTTACTACATAATTCAACAAGATAAATTAGAAAATGAGGTATTTTATCAAAAATGCTTTTTTCATGATGTCGCAAAACCTTCTTGAGCCTCATTTTCTAATATTTGTCTACGATGTCTCAGATTACGATGTTTATAATGAAAAATAAATATTAAAAAATGTTATATTAAAATTGTAACATTTCAGTGCTCTCCACATTTAGTTTTTATATAGGTTTTTTCCTCATATATTCAATTCTTATACATATATTTATATATATATTTTAAATTTTTTGCAAGATTTCCATACTACATCATTCAAAAACAGATTTTTTTCTTCAAATGAACTAATCTAATTTTAATTAAAAATAAATACGGTTATACGTTTTATTATCTAAGTAGAGATCAAATCAATTAATCACCGTGAATGATCAAAAATCATTTAATCACCATAATTCCAAACCAAATAATTCTATATCTAATAATACAACATCACTTCCAGAAAAGAATAATGATTTCCAACAATTATTTGTGCTGCTTATTTCTAGTTCCATTCCGTCGAAATAAATAAAATAAATCCAACAAAAAGTTCTGATCAAGATTTTGTAACAGAATTATTACACAAAAAAAAAGACAAATATTCGATTTATAGTAAGCAGGCAGCTACAGAAATCTATTTAAGTGAGAGTAAATAATGTTCATAATTCACGATTTCTTTTGAGAGCTGGAAGCCCGTATTTGGTCATTTCTCTTCCTTTGCTCTAATATATTTGTATTTTTGCAATTCCCTCTTTCGGTCCTTTGAAAGGAAAAAAGACTATTATTTTCCTTCTTTAATCTTTTTGAAAAACTTTTCTCTTGTTATTTTCCTTTTTTTTGTCCTTTCAAAAAGGGTTTTTTTTTGTCCTACCGAAACATGCGTTTAAGTTTGGACAAATATTTGAGCACTCGTTTGCAAATTTTGTTCCTGGAGTTAAAATTTGATCGATATAAATATACTCTTTGAAAAACACAAAAATTACTTCACCCAATTTTTGCTTTTTTTTTGGAAATTTGTCGGGAAAGAAAATATTGAGTACTTTTCTAACTAGATCCACGTTTTTGCTAAATACAGTCCCCCGATTAATAATAGGGGTCCAGACATCGTTCATAGCAAAAGTATTTAAGATATTAAAAATAATTTATCTAACCATGATAATAATAGACACTACTGTAAATACATAGTTGAAAACAGAAATTCCACATAGAAATTAAATTATGAAAACATACATATATAAACCTTGATTCTATCCTATAATAATAATTGTTTCTATCTTTAATTCTTTCCCTAATAATTGATTCTATCTTGATTTTATCCCATAATAATTTATCTCTAATAATTGATTCTATCACATAACAATTTTTTCTGTCCCTTAATTATTGATTATATCCTTGATTCTATTCCATAACAATAATAGTGCCAGTGATATTATTAGCGAATGCACCAGTGAGTATGCGGTAGCCCAAAAATTGGTGAAGCCTTCAAAGAGATAAAAATATGCATGAAAATATACTCCTATTCTATAAGAATAATGAGTGTCAGTGGATATTTAAAACGGCATTTATTATTATCAAATGCATCTGTAAGTTATTTTTCTCGCTTGCAGATCCACTTCTTTCGTCAAATATATGCGTCCCCATTTATCATAGATGTTGTAACTGGTAATTATCCGGTTGTTTGTGGGTAAGTTGTATTTTTTCTTTATATTTTTGTATGAATCCAGGAATGGTAGATAACCCCTCCTGGTCACACGGTCAGGTCAAAAGAACCGGTCGGTTTTGGTGGGACCACCTTTTGGAGTTTTTGCGGGCAAAAAGGAAGACGTTGAAAGCAGAGCGAACGATCTGCGACAGTTCGTGAGCCTGGTACACAATTTTTTTTGCTGCGAGAATGGCTACTGGGATAATTTATAACATATATCTATGTCCATCTTTGAATTTGAGGGGCATTCTTTTTGTTAAAAGATTTGAGGCTACTGGTAAAATCACTGTCTACCACTCATGGAATATTTCATTTGAGGTAATGCGTAATATTATGATTGTAATATTATGATTGCTTCTCTATAAACATTTTTTATTTACAGTCTGTTTCAAGTGCTACTCGTGTAAATCTAAATTTTGATTGTAATTGTGGCCTTATATTGAAGCTAGTATTCATTAAAAGTAAAGGAAAATAGTTAGTTTCAGTATTCTACTTCGTATTTTTTATTAATTGTTTTTATATTAATGTTAATTATTTGGCCGTCCTACGAGTATACGTAGACTAACGGCATCATTTCTATGTCGGTTTTAACAATAGAGCCAAGTCATCGTTCATACCAAAAGTAATAAAAAATATTACAAAAAACTATTTATATTAGTATCTACTATTATCGTGTCTAGTTATTATTAGCGATAGATGCTTCAATATGAATAGTTGAAAACGAGCAGAGAATGCAAAAATGGAAATCAAATTATGTAAAACATGGATAATACACCATCTATCCTATAACAGTTCATCTACAATGAAGTACAATGTTTACAATAAATAATATATTAAAATGTAGGTACTAAAAATTTAATAGGGCGGTGACGTTTACATTTAGTTTTGTTTTACATTTTTGCAGGATTGCTTACCACACAATTCAACAAACTGCAAATAAAAATGATTTCACCAAACACACTTTTTTCATGATGTCTTACAAAGTTTTTCGAACCTCATTTTCTAATAATTCTTATCTACAAGATTTACATTAAGATGAAAACAATTAAAAATATATTACAAAGTAAAAACACATCAAAATGTATGTGTACGAAAATACTGAATGTATGACAGCACTGAACCGTGTTGTCGTATATACAATATTTTTTGTTTGAATTTTACAATTTGCGTACTACATAATTCAACAGAGATTTTTTTTTTTTCTTCAATTTAATAACTGTAATTTTTAATTAAAAAAATAAATATAACAGTATGTTTACTATCAAAGTAGAGATAAAAAAATCTATTTTTTGTCCCAACAAAATAAAACTATTTCTATATCTGATAAAATATCACTTCAGAAAATGATAATGATTTCAGCAATTATTTGTTGTAACTTATTTCTAATTCCATTTCCTCGAAATAAATATATAGATATATACAACAAAAAAATCTGATCAAGAATTGTAACAGCTATTACACAAAAAGACAAATATTCGATTTATAGTAAACAGGCCGCTACAGAAATCTATTTAAGTACAGTAAATAATGTTCCATAATTCACGATTTCTTTTAGAAACTGGAAGCCCGTATTTGGTCATTTCTCAAACTTACTTCCCTTTGCTTTAATACATTGCATTTTTTGCAATTCCTCTTTCGGTCCTTTGAAAGGGAAAAAATATTTTTTCCCTTCTTTTATTCTTCTTGAAAAAAAGTTTTCTCTGGTTATTTTCCCTTTCCTTTCATTCAAAAGGTTTTTTTTTGTCCTACTGGAAGCATGTGTTTAAGTTTGGGCAAATATTTGTGACACTCGTTTGCAAAGTTTGTCCCTGGAGTTAAGCGATCGATATAAATATCCTCTTTCAAATCAACTTAGACACAAAGAATTTCTCTGCATTTTTCATTCGTAAATCTGTTGTGAAAGAAAATATTGAGTACTTTTCCGTCAGCAAGATCCACTTTTTTCAAATATAAGAGTCCTCATTAATCACAGAGTCCAGACATCGCTCATAGCAAAAGTAATCAAGGATATTAAAAATAATTTAACTAACCGCGATAATAAAAGATACTAATGTCAATAGTTGAAAACAGGAATGCCAAACAGAAATAAAATTGTGAGATACATACATACATCATGATTCTATCTAATAATGGTGATTGATTCTATCCTTGATTCATTCCCATAACTATTGATTCTATCCTTGATTCATTCCCATAACTATTGATTCTATCATTGATTCTATTCCATAATAATTCTATCCCTAATAATTGATTCTATCCCTAATTCCCATAACTATTGATTCTATTCTTATTCATTTTTCCATAACTATTGATTCTATCATTGATTATATCCCATAATAATTGATTCTATCCTAATAATTGATTCTATCCTTGATTCATTCCCATAACTATTGATTCTATCATTGATTATATCCATAATAATGTGATTCTATCCCTAATAGTGATTCTAACCTGGATTCATTCCCATAACTATTGATTCTATCATTGATTATATCCCATAATAATTGATTCTATCCTAATAATTTGATTCTATCCTTGATTCATTCCCATAACTATTGATTCTATCATTGATTATATTTCATAATAATTGATTCTATCCATAATAACTGATTCTATCCCATAACAATTGAGGCAGAAAATCTATTGTTGAATGGCAGGAATAATAATGAATGTCTTCTATTATTAACAGAAAGTAAGCTGAATTGGGAGTCCAAATTATTATGCCACTTACATTGTATACTATATATACCAGTTTTATATATTATAAAATAACAGCTAAATATAAAAAAAATAGAATATGCCAGTTGTTTTAATAACATAAACATTTTGCGTGTCTATAAACATTGTGTTCAATAACATAAACAATTTGCGTGTCATAAACATTTTTGCTTTTCTTAAAAGCTGAAGAAAATGCAAAAATTCAAATGTTTGAGTATCAATAACGTATTCAAACTGATGATGTGTAATTCACCCATTATTAATGCTTTTAACTTTTAATAAATTAAAAAACTTTTAATGCAATGATTAACATATATCTCATACATATATTTCACATACACAGAAAACAATTCAAGCAATAAAAGGTGCCACAAGTTCTGTTTTTTTCCCTTAAGTATTTGAAATTTTAGCTATTTATGTCTGTTTGCATAAGATATTTACTTTGTTAAATTACTTCGACAATTATCTTTATTCAAAGAAGAAAAAAATGACATTAAATATATTGCAAATTCGCAGAAAGGATATTGAATTATGTTTTCTACCATTAATAGAAAGTAAGCTGAATTGAAAGTCCAAGTTATTATGTCACTTATTTTGCTTTGAAAAGGCAGGCAAAAGCCGCTGATAATTGTTATAAATTTAACTCAGGCTGCTGTACTCTATTGATGATGTTTACAGGTTTTCTGAAAAACTATCTAAAATTGTTGTTTTTTCCTGCAGTATTAAAATGTAGCGTAACAGTGGTACATTTTTGAAAAAATCTAGCAATATCTGTAGAATGGCAAAGTTTTCTAAGACCAACGGTACAATTTATTAGCTTAGACTTTTAAAATCACTAGTTATTCGCTAAAAATGAAATATCAGAATTCTCCTTCATTGGTGCAAACAGTCCCAAGGTGGGTTGGCTCGTCTGCCTACTGGCAGAATTTAAAACTTAAAAGCGTTTTTTACTGGGTAGGGATATCAGTCTTAGGCCCAACGCTCTGCAGTCATATTAGACAATGACCTGGTTTAAAATGGATTCCAACCACTATAAACAACTATGCCACTACCGCAACTCGAACATGAAGCCTGTAACTCGGCAATCATTCGGCCAATAGGCCCTATATCATATCAACTATAATAAATTAATATTTTTATTTTTATTACCATGGAAAGTTTTTTTATATATTGATCAATTATCTAATAGATATTTCCTTATTCCCCATTTGAAAAGTTCAAAAACTTTAAAAATAAAATACACATAAATATTTATTGATAATAAACTACTAACATCAACTAAATGACCATTTAAAAAAAAATTAAATATGAATTGAAGCATAGTTTCAGCGACTCATCTATCTGACCTCTCTCAATCACCGTGATATTCCACGGACACCACCCGATCTTGCAACTAGACATGGCACAGATCATTTGCGAGCCACATTAGCCAAACAGTTCATCCAACCCATCAGGGAAATGAATCCGTCCAAAGCGGGAGCCAATTGTTGCGGCCGATTCAAATTGGCGGTGATTGAGTCGCAGCCTTTGAGCGCGTGTTTATCTGACAGAACGGATTTGGCGCGGTCTTGTTCAATTACCGATAATTGGCAGAAGCTGAGTCAGACAGCTATTTGCATACGCAATCTGGCAATAAATAAGACGAGATAGGTAATGAGATTATGGTGATGCGTCCCTTTCGTGGTAATGAATTCTAAGTGAAATAGTGGCGCGGTAATATACATTTCTATATATTCATCGGGTATGTTATTGAGTACGGCTTTGAAGCATTAATTCTTAAATAAATTATTTGCAGTGTAATTTTATATCTTTCTAAGAACCATAAAACGGAACTCAGCCAATTATCATTAAATGTATATTTTTGTCTAGAATCTGTTAAAAATAAAAATTATTAATTTATGCTTATTTGTACTAAATTAAAAATATACCGTAATGTATGTTTCAGTGTATGAAAATAAAAATATATATATCCTATGTTTCAATGTATGTTTATTCTATAAATTTAAAAAAATATCATGTTTAATGAACGAAAATAATAATATATCGTGTGTTACAGCATATGTTTATTGTTGTTGTTCTAATGCAGCTGGCAACACAGAGACAGTTAATCTTTATGCCATAAGCAAGGGCTGCACTGTTGTTACTCACATAGCACTCACATGGATCACGTGTAGCTTGAAGATATGCTACGACGCGAGCAACACTCTACCTCCACAACGCTCTACGATCCCATGAAAGAACAAGGACTTAAAGTGGTTTAAATTGGATTCCAAAACCACTATAAACATCCATGGCATGTAGTTGTAACTCGAACATGAAGCATGTAACTCGGCAATCATTCGGCCATTAGGCCCTATATCATATCAACTATAATAAATTAATATTTTATTTTTATTACCACAGAAAAATTTTTTTTATATATTGATCAATTATTTAGTAAATCTTTTTTTTTTCACTCTGAAAATTTTTTTAAAACCTTTTTTTTTTTAAATATTCAAATTTTTCTTAGTATTAATCTATTAACATCAACCAAAATTACCATTTAAAAAAAAGCTTAAATATGAATTAAAGTATAGCTTCAGTGACTCATCTATCTGACCTTCTCAATCACCATGATTATTCCGATTCTGCAGCTAGACATGACACAGATATTTGCGAGCCACATTAGCCAAACACTTCATCCGACCCATCAGGGGATTGAATCCAGAGAGGGGAGCCAATTGTTGCGGCCGATTCCAATTGGCGGTGATTTAGTCATTATGGTGATTGGCGGCTTCTAAGCCCGTGTTTAACTGACATAACGGATTTGGCGCGGTCTTGTTCAATTACCGTACTGGCAGACGCTGATTCAGACAGCTATTTGCATGTGCAGTTTGGCGAACAATAAATAAGACGGGATGGGTAATGGGAGATTATGGTGATGGGTCAATTTCGCGGTAATGAATTCGAAGTGAAATAGTGGCGCGGTGGTATACATTTCTATATATTCATCAGTATACTATTGATTACGGCTTTGAAGCATTAATACTTAAATCAATTGTTTTGAAATTTAATTTTAATATCTTTCCAAGCACCATAAAATGATAGTCAACCAATTATCATTAAATGGGATGTCTAGAATCTGTAAAAATATAAAATAGAATAAAAATATCGTATGTTTCATTGTATGTTTATTGTAAAATAAAACAAAATTATCCTATATTTCAGCGTATGTTTATTGTACGAAAATAAAACAAAATTATCCTATATTTCATTATATCTTTTATTGTAAGAAAATAAAACAAAATTATCCTATATTTCAGGGTATGTTTATTGTATGTACGAAAATAAAACAAAATTTATCCTATATTTCATTCTATTTTATTGTACGAAAAATGTATCCTATATTTCAGTACGAAAAAATAAAACAAAATTATCCTATATTTCAGCGTATGTATATTGTACAAAAATAAAACAAAATTATCCTATATTTCAGTGTATTTTATTGTACGAAAATAAAACAAAGTTATCCTATATTTCAGTATATGTTTGTTGTACGAAAATAAAACAAAATTATCCTATATTTCATTATATGTTTATTGAACGAAAATGAAACAAAATTATCCTATATTTCAGTATATATGCTTATTGTACGAAAATAAAAACAAAATTATCCTATATTTCAGTATATGTTTATTGTACGAAAATAAAACAAAATTATCCTATATTTCAGGGTATATATTGTCTAAAACAAAATATCCTATATTTCAAGGTATATGAAAATAAAACAAAATTATCCTATATTTCAGCGTATGTTTGTTGTACGAAAATTAAACAAAATTATCCTATATTTTAGTATTTGTCTATTGTAAGAAAATAAAAACAAAAATGTCCTATATTTCATTGTATACTTTATTGTACGAAAATATGTTATAAATATACGAAAATAAAGAAAATATCGTATGTTACAGCATATGATTTATTGTTGTTCTTCTAATGCAGCTGGCAATACAGACAATTTTAATCTTTATGCCATAAGCAAGGGCTGCACTTTTTGTTACTCATTTAGCACTACACATGGAGCGCGTGTAGCTTGAAGACATGCTACGGACGCGAGTAACCCTACCCCCCACAACACTCTAAGATCCTGTTAGGACAAGGACCTACTGTTTAAAGTGGATTTCGAACCACTATAAATATCCATGGCACTGCCGGAACACGAACACGAAGCCTGTGACTCAAGAGCCAATCACTCTGCCATTAGGTCCCATATCATATCTACTATAATAAATTAATAATTTATTTTTATTACCATGGATTGGTTTTTAATAGTGAATAACTAACTAACCGATCTTTCTTTTTTCCTACTCAAAAAAAAAGTTCAAACTCTATTTTTTTAAATAATCATAAATTTTTCTTGATGTTCATCTATTAACATCAATGAAATCACCATTTTAAAAAAAATTAAATATGTATTAAAGTATAGTTTCAGCGACTCAAATATCTGACCTCCCTCAATCAACATGATTATTCCACGGACACCATCTGATTCTGCAGCTAGACATGGCACAGATCATTCGTGAGCCACATTAGCCAAAGAGTTCATCCGACCCATCAGGGGTAATTGAATCCGTCCAAAGGGGAGCCAATTGTTGCGGCCGATTCCAATTGGCGTGATTGAGTCGCAGCCTTTAAGCCCGTGTTTATCTGACATAAGGGATTTAGCGCGGTCTTGTTCAATTACCAGTAATTGGCAGAAGCTGGGTCAGACAGCTATTTGCATAGGCAGTTTGGCAATAAATAAGACAGGGTGGGTAATGGAGATTATGGTGATGGGTCCCATTCGTGGTAATGAATTCTAAGTGAAATAGTGACGCGGTGATATACATTTCTATATATTCATTTGTATGGCTTTGTGTTACATTTGTATGGCTTTGATGCATTCATTCTTAAATAAATTATTTTGAAATATAATTTTAAGATCTTTCTAAGTACTGATATTCAACCATTAATCATTAATTGTGATATTTTTGACTAGAATATGTTAAAATAAAAATATATATAATATGTTTCAGTGAGTTTATTGTAAGAAAATAAAAAAAATATTTGCGTCATCACAGGTTTGTTGTACGAAAAGAAAAAACACTATTGTATGTTTTAGTGTATGTTAAATATACGCAAATAAAAATATATATCGTATTTTTTTAGCATATGTTAAATGTACGAAAATAAAAAATATATCGTATGTTTCAGCGTATGTTTACTGTACGAAATTAAAATATATATATATATCTTACAGCGTATATAAATTGTACGAAAATAAAAAAATATCGTATGTGTATTGAATGAAAATAACAATATATCGTATGTTAAATATACGAAAATAAAGAAAATATATTGTATGTATTTTATTTTCGTGCAATAAACATACAGCGTATGCACTGCTGTTACTCACTTAGCACTACCCAGTGGGAACGCGTAGCTTGAAGATATACCACGGACGCGAGTAACACTTCCCCACAACGCTATACGATGCTGTTAGACCGGGACCTACGAACATCCATGGCATTGCCGGAACTCGAACAAGAAGCCTGTGGCGCCTGAAGCCAAGCGCCGATCACTAGGCATTAGGTCCCATATTATGTCTACAATAATAAACTAATATTTTATTTTTATTACCATGGAAAGTTTTTTTTTTTATATAGATATTGAGCAATTATTTAGTAGATCTTTCCTTATTCCCACTTAGAAAGCTTCAAAAACTTTAAAAAAAAAAATAGATATAAATTTTTTCTTGATACTAATCTACTAACATCAATGAAATTACCATTTAAAAAAAATTTAAATATAAATTAAAGCATAGTTTCAAGGGCTCATCTATCTGACCTCTCTCAATCACCATCATTATTCCACGTACACCACCCGATTCTGCAGCTAGACATGGCACAGATCATTTGCGAGCCACATTAGCCAAATAGTTCATCCGACCCATCAGGAGAATTGAATGCGTGCAGAGGGGAGCCAATTGTTGCGGGCCGATTCAAATTGGCGGTGATTGAGTCACATCTTCTAAGCCCGTGTTTATCTGACAGAAAGGATTTGGCGCGGTCTTGTTCAATCACCAGTAATTGGCAGAAGCTGAGTCAGACAGCTATTTACGAATGCAGTTTAGCAATAAATAAGACAGGACGGGTAATGGGAGATTATGGTGATGGGTACCTCGTGGTATTCTAAGTGAAATAGTGGCGCGGTGATATACGTTTCTACATATTCATCAGTGTACTATTGAGTACGGCTTCGAAGCAATAATTCTTAAATAAATTATTTTGAAAATTTTAATATTTCTAAGTACCATTAAATGACACTGAACCATCTAAATGTGATATTTTGGCTACAATCTGTTAAAATAAAAATTATTAATTTATGCTTATTGTACTAAATTAAAAAATAATATCGTGTGTTTCAGCTTATGTTCATTGTACGAAAATAAATAAAAATTATCCAATGTTCAGCATATGTTTATTGTACAAAAATAATAAACACATTATCGTATGTTTCAGCGTATGTTTATTGTACGAAAATAAAAATAAAATTATCGTATGTTTCAGCGTATGTTAAATGTTCAAAAACAAACAAATATATCGTATTTTTTCAGCGTATGTTAAATGTATGAAAACAAAAAAACTAACTTATGTTGTAGAGTATGTTGATCGCACGAAATTTAAAAAAAAATGTTATATGTTACAGAGTATATAAATTGTAAAAATAAAAGAAAATATTGTATATTTATTGAACAAAATTAATATATATATATTATATCATATGCTTCAACGTATGTTAAATATACTAAAACAAAGAAAATATTTTATGTCACAGTGTATGTTTATTGCACGAAAATAAAAAACACAATCATATGTTTCAGTGCAGTTTCAGCGCATGTTTATTGTACGAAGATAAAAAAACACTATCATGTGTTTGAGCATATGCTTATTGTTGTTCTAATGCAGCAGGTAATACAAACAATTTTAATCCTTATGCCATAATCAAAGGCTGCACTGCTGTTACTCATTTAGCATTACACATGGGATATGTGTACCTTGAAGATAGCCTACGGACTCGAACACGACCTCCACGACGCTGTACGTTCATCTGACCTCTCTCAATCACCGTGATTATTCCGATTCTGCAGCTGGACATGGCACAGATCCTTTGCGTGCCACATTAGCCAAACAGTTCATCCGACCCATCAGGGGCATTGAATCCGTGCAAAGGGGAGCCAATTGTTGCTGGCGGTAATTGGCGGTGATTGAGTCGCGGCTTCTAAACCCGTGTTTATCTGACATAACGGATTTGGCGCGGTCTTGTTCAATTACCAGCAATTTGCAGAAGCTGAGTCAGACAGCTTTTGCATAGGCAGTCTGGCAATAAGTAAGACGGATGGGTAATGGGAAATTATGGTGATGGGTCCCTTTCGTGGTACTGAATTCGAAGTGAAATACTGTCGCGGTGATATACATTTCTGTATATTCATCAGTATACTATTGAGTATACGTCTTTGACGCAATAATTCTCATAAATTGTTTTGAAGTTTTTAATATGTTTCTAAGTACCATTAAATGACACTCAACCTTTATCATTGAATTTTATATTTTTATCTAGATTGGGTTAAAATAAAATAAAAATTATCGTATGTTTCATCGTATGTTTATTGTACCAAAATAAATAGTTATCATATATTTCAGCGTATGTTAAAGGCTTTGAAGGATTAATTCTTGAATCATTTATTTTGAAGTATAATTTTAATATCTTTTTATGTGCTATAATATAACACTCAACCAATAATCATTAAATGTGATATTTTCTGTCCAGAATCTGTTAAAATAAAAATTATTAAATTATGCTTTTTGTACTGAATTAAAAATTATATCGTATGTTTCAGCGTATGTTTATTGTACTAAAAGACAAAAAAATTATCGTATGTTTCGGCATATGGTTATTTTACGAAAACCAAAAAAAAAAATTTATTGTTTGTTTCACCATATATTTATTGTAAGAAAATAAATAAAAATTATCCAATGTTCAGCCTATGTTTATACTGCAAAAAATAAAAAAACACATTATCGTATGTTTCAGTGTATGTTTATTGTACGAAAATAAAATAGAATTATCCTATGTTTCAGCGTGCGTTTATTGTACGAAAATAAAAAAAGATATCGTATGTTTATTAAACGAAAATAATAGTATATCGTATGCTTTAGCGTATGTTAAATATACGAAAATAAAGAAAATATCGTACGTTACAGCATATGTTTATTGTTTTTGTCTAATGCAGCTCGTAATGCAGACAATTTTAATCTTTATATCATAAGCAAGGCCTGCACTGCTGTTACTTATTTAGCACTACACATGGAACACGTGTATCTTGAAGATATGCTACGAACGCGAGTAACACTACCTCACAACGCTCATATTAGACCAGGTCCTGCAGTTTAACGTGGATTCCGAACCACTACTAACATCCATGGCACCACGGAGCTCGAACACGAAGCTTGTCGCTCCAAGATCCAATCACTCGGCCATTAGGCCCGATATCATGTCTACTATAATAAATTAATATTTTATTTTTATTACCATGAATGATTTTTTTTTTTTTTTGATATTTAACGATTATTTAGTAGTCTATCCTTTCCACTATAAAAACTTTAAAAAAAAAATAACTATTAAAAAATAGACATAAATTTATCTTGATGTTAATCTACTAACATCAAGGAAATTACCATTTAAACAAAATTTAAATATGAATTAAAGTATAGTTTCAGCGACTCATTTATCTGACACTCTCTCAATCACTGTGATTATTCCGATTCTGCAGCTAGACGTGGCACAGATCATTCGTGAGCCACATTAGCCAAAGAGTTCATCCGACCCATCAGGGAAATTCAATCCGTGCAGAGGGGAGCCAATTGTTGCGGTCCGATTCCAATTGGCGGTGATTGAGACGCAGCCTTTAAGCCCGTGTTTATCTGTCATAAGGGATTTGGCGCGGTCTTGTTCAATCACCAGTAATTGGCAGAAGCTGAGTCAGACAGCTATTTGCATGTGCAGTTTGGCAATAAATAAGACGGGATGGGTAATGGGAGATTATGGTGATGGGTCCCTTTCGTGGTAATGAATTCCAAGTGGAATAATGTCCCTGGTGATATATATTTCTATATATTCATCAGTATGCTATTGTGTACGGCATTGGAGCATTAATTCTTAAATAAATTATTTTGAAGTATAGTTTTAATAACTTTCTAAGTACCCTAAAATGATACTCAACACGTAATTATTAAATGTGATATATTTGTCCAGAATCTGTTAAAATAAAAAATTTAATTTATGCTTATTGTACTAAATTAAAAAATTATATCGTATGTTTCAACACATGCTTATTGTACGAAAATAAAAAAAAAATTATCGTATATTTCAGCGTATGTTAAATGTACAAAAACAAACAAATATATCGTATTTTTTCAGCGTATGTTAAATGTATGAAAATCAAAATCTATCGTATGTTTATCGTACGAAATTTTTAAAAAAAAAATTTATATGTTACAGAATATATAAATTGTACGAAAATAAAAGAAAATATCGTATGTTTATTGAACAAAATTTCTTAATATCGCGATATCATATGACCACCAATTATCTCCAGGATTTGCAACCGTATGTTAAATATATCTAAAATTGTGGCAATGCCAAGGCGGGTTGAAGCTGTGTTGCGCGCCAAAGGTGGGCCAACTCGTTATTGACAGGTGGTCATTTTTGGCTCTTCAGTGTATATCATACGCTTTAACATATGTTAAAATATACTAAAATAAAGAAAATATTTTCTGTTATGTATGTTTATTGCACGAAAATAAAAACCACAATTATATGTTTCAGCGTAGTTTCAGCGCATGTTTATTGTACAAAGATAAAAAAGCAGCTATCATGTGTTTGAGCATATGCTTATTGTTGTTATTCTAAAGCAGCTGCCAATAGAAACAATTTTAATCCTTATGCCATAATCAAGGGCTGCACTGCTGTTACTCATTTAGCACTACACATGGGGCATGTGTAGCATGAAGATAGGCCACGGACACGGACATTACCCCGCCGACTGTACGTTCATGTTAGAACAAGGACCTATGGTTTAAAGTAGATTCGAGCCACTACAAACATCCATGGCACTGCCAGAACTCGAACACGAAGCCTATGGCTCCAAGCGTCAGTCACTCAGCCATTAGGCCCCCATATCATATCTACTATAATAAATTAATATTTTATTTTTATTACCATGGAATGTTTTAATAGTGAAGTGAAATAGTGGCGCTGTGGTATACGTTTCTATCATCAGTGTACTATTCAGTACGGCATTGGTGCACTAATTCTCAAATCAATAATTTAGAAGTATAATTTTAATATTTCTAAGTGCCATTAAATGACACTGAACCGTTAATTATCTAAATGTGATTTTTTGACTAGAATCTTTGTCTAAAAAATATTAATTTACGCTTATTGTAGTAAATTAAAAAATTATATCGTATGTTTCTGCGCATGTTTATTGTTCAAAAATTAATAAAAATTATCCAATGTTCAGCATAACAAAATAATAAACACATTATCGTATGTTTATTCTACGAAAATAAAAAAAAAAAAATTATCATATGTTTCAGCGTATGTTAAATGTACAAAAACAAACAAATATATATATTTTTTCAGCGTACGTTAAATTTATGAAAATAAAAAAAAATTCTATCGTAGGTTTATCGTACGAAATTTAAAAAAAAAAAAAAATGTTATATGTTACAGAGTATTTAATTTGTACGAAAATAAAAGAAAATATCGTATGTTTATTGAACAAAATTATTAATATACACTCAGGAGCCAAAACATTATGACCACCCCTACATTTTGCAATGAACTCACCTGGATGACGTGGAAGGCACGTGATCAGGTGGAAGTGGTATTTAACTGCTGCTGGAGAGTCTGAAGAATCATTCTTTCACTTACTTCTGTGTGTGATGGAAAAGGCTGCGGATCTAAGCGACTTTGATAGAGGGTAGATTGGAATGGCTCGAAGGCTCGGAACAAGTATTTTCGAAACTGCATGACTCGTGGGTTGTTCGCGATCTACAGTTGTTAGTACTTATGCAAAGTGGATGAATGATGGTGAAACCAGCAGTAGACGACATGGTGTTGGGACGTCCACACGCTATCAAAGAAAAAGGTCGTCGGAGACTGTCTCGCATGGTGAAGCAGAACCGGAGCCAGACAGTGGCTCAGCTGTCAGCCCAATACAATGTAGGCCAGAGAATAGTATCGAAGCACACTGTTCAGTGGACACTTTGGATATGAGGCTACGTAGCAAACGTCCCACTCGTGTGCCTTTGCTGGCCAAGCGTCATCGCCAACTGCGCCTGCGCCGGTCCCGGAACATCGTGACTGGTCCATAGGATCAGTGGGAGAGAGTTGCCTGGAGAGAGATGAATCACGGTTTGTCATTCATCACGTCGATGGCCGTTTCAGGATACGCCGTCTTCGAGGCGAACAGTTGCTCCCTCAATGTACAGTAGGTCATACACAGGCCCGTGTTGGCGGTATTATGCTTTGAGGGACGTTCTCTTGGGCATCTCTGGGTCCTGTGGTTGTGGTAGAACAGACCATGAATGCTACAGGGTATCTGAACAACATTGTGGACCAATTACTCCCTTACATGGCCTCTGTTTTACCAACTGGAAATGGAATGTTCCAACAGGATAACGCCACTTGTCACAAGGCTAAAATTGTGTTCGAGTGGTTCCAGGAACATGATGCTGAATTCCAGTTAATGTCTTGGCCGCAATCTCACCGGATCGCGATCCGATAGAACACATTTGGGATGTCCTGGGACGGCAGCTCAGAGTTCAAAGACCACCCATTCGCAATATCTCGAATTTGCATGACCGTTGCTTAATCATCTGGTACAATCTGTCTCGGCCATCTATCAAGGACTTGCGGTATCCATGCCAAGGCGGGTTGAAGCTGTGTTGCGCTCAAAAGGTGGGCCAACTCGTTATTGACAGGTGGTCATAATGTTTTGGCTCTTGAGTGTATATCATACGCTTTAACATATGTTAAATATACTAAAAATAAAGAAAATATTTTCTGTTACAGTGTATGTTTATTGCACGAAAATAAAAACCACAATTATATGTTTCAGCGTAGTTTCAGCGCATGTTTATTGTACAAAGATAAAAAAAGCCGCTATTATTTGTTTGAGCATATCCTTATTGTTGTTCTAATGCAGCTGGCAATACAAACAATTTTAATCCTCATGCCGTAATCAAGGGCTACACTGCAGTAACTCATTTTAGCACTACACTTGGGGTATGTGTAGTTTGAAGATAGGCTACGGACTCGAACACTACCCCCATGACTCTGTACGTTCATGTTAGAACAAGGACCTACGGTTTAAAGTAGCTTCCGAGCCACTACAAACATCCATGGCACTGCCGGAATTCGAACACGAAGTCTATGGCTCGAAGCGTCAATCACTCAGGCATTAGGCCCCCCATATCATATCTACTATAATAAATTAATATTTTATTTTTATTGCCATGGAATGTTTTTATAATGAACAACCATTACAATAGATGTTCCTTTTTCTTATACCGAAAAATTCAAAAACTTAAAAAAAAATGATATCAATTTTCTTGATATTAATCTACTAACATCAATTAAATTACCTTTTAAATTTTTTTTTTTTAATATGAATTAAAGTATAGTTTCAGTGACTCATCTATCTGACCTCTCTCAATCACTATGATTATTCCACAGGACACCACCCGATCCTGCAGCTAGAAATGGCACAGATCATTTGTGAGCCACATTAGCCAAAGAGTTCATCCGACCCATCAGGGGGTATTGAATCCGTGCAAACGGGAGCCAATTGTAGCGTGTAGATTCAAATTGGCGATGATTGAGTCGCAGCCCTTAAACCCCGTGTTTATATGACATGACGAATTTGGCGCGGTCTTCTTCAATTACCAGTAATTGGCGGAAGCTGAGTCAGACAGCTATTTGCATAGGCAGTTTGGCAGTAAGTAGGACAGTATGTCTAATGGGAGATTACGGTGATAGGTCCCTCTCGTGGTAATGAATTCTGAGTGAAATAGTGTCCCGGTGATATATATTTCTATATACTCATCAGTATACTATTGAGTATACGGTTTCGAAGCATTAATTCTTGAATCAATTATTTTGAAGTATAATTTTAATATCTTTTTTAAGTGTTATAACATAACACTCAACCAATAATCATTAAATGTGAAATTTTTTGTCCAGAATCTGTTAAAATAAAAATTATTAATTTATGCTTATTGTACTAAATTAAAAATTGTATCGTATGTTTTCAGCGTATGTTTATTGTACGAAAATAAAAAAAAAAATTATCATATGTTTATTGTTGTTGTTCTAATGCAGCTGGCAATACAGCCAATTTTAATCTTTATGCCATAAGCAAGGGCTGCACTGTTGTTACTCACTTTAACACTACCCAGTGGGCACGCGTAGCTTGAAGATATACCAAGACGCGAGTAACACTACCCCACAACGCTCTACGATCCTGTTAGGAGAAGGGCCTACTGTTTAAAGTGGATTCCGAACCACTACAAACATCCATGGCAGTGCCGGACCTCACGTACGAAGCTTGTGGCTCCATGCGCCAATAACTCGACCATTAGGCCTCATATCATATCTACTATGATAAATTAATATTTTATTTTTATTTCCATGGAAAGTTTTTTATATTAGGTTATTAGAAAATTATTTAGTAGATCTTTCTTTTTACCCACTCTGAAAAAATCAAAAGTCTTTAAAAAAAAAAATAGACATCAATATTCCTTGACGTTAATCTACTAACTTCAATCAAATTACCATTTAAACAAAAATTCAAATATGAATTAAAGCATAGTTTCAGCGACTCATCTAACTGACCTCTCTCAATCACCATGATTATTCCGATTCTGCAGCTAGACATGGCGCAGATCATTTGTGAGCCACATTAGCCAAACAGTTCATCAGACCCATCAGGGAACCGAATCCGTCAAGGGGGAGCCAATTGTTGCGGCCGATTCCAATTGGCGGTGATTGAGTCGCGGCCTTTAAGCCCGTGTTTAACTGACATAACGGATTTGGCGCGGTCTTGTTCAATCACCAGTAATTGGCAGAAGCTGAGTCAGACAGCTATTTGCATAAGCAGTCTGGCAATAAATAAGAGGGATGGGTAATGGGAGATTATGGTGATGGGTCCCTTTCGTGGTAATGAATTCGAAGTGAAATAGTGGCGCGGGGATATACATTTCTGTATATTCATCAGTCTACTATTGAGTATACGGCATTGACGCAATAATTCTCATAAATTGTTTTGAAGTATAATTTTAATATGTTTCTAAGTACCATTAAATGACACTCAACCGTTATCATTGAATGTGATATTTTTTATCTAGATTGGGTTAAAATAAAATAAAAATTATCGTATGTTTGAACGTATGTTTATTGTACCAAAATAAACAGTTATCATATGTTTCAGCGTATGTTTACTATACGAATATAAAAAAAAATTATCGTATATTTCAGCGTATGTTTATTGTATGAAAATAAAAAAAAATCGTATGTCCAATGCAAGAAAAGGAAAAATAAATTATCATATGTTTCAGCGTAGGTTTTCTGTACGTATATAAAATGTTTCTAATATTTCATCATATGGTTATTGAACGAATATTTTAATAAATCTTATGTTTCAGTGTATGTTTATCTTAAGAAAATAAAAAATATATGTATATCGTATGTTTCAGTGTATGTTATTGTAAGAATGCAATGGTTTGGTTTAGTGTCTCGTTCTACGGTAATTTTTTTGCACACTTTGGGCTAATTAGACCAGGACCTACAGTTAATGTGGATTCCGAGTACGAATGTAAATGAAATTAGTATTTGTTTCAGTGTATATTTATTGTACGAAAAAAAAAAAACTATATATGTTTAGCGTATGTTTACTGTACTAATATAAAAAAAAATTATCGTATCTTTAAGCACGTATTATTATATTGTATCCTGCTAGTTCATTGTAATCCTAATATTCCAATATTTCTGAGCGAGTTGTTATAAAAAAGTTTTGTAGAATTTTAGAATAGACATTTGATTAATCGTACACATAATCATAATGAGACATATTGTACTACTAAAAGAGACTCAATGATAAAACTCATTATAACTTGCACATGAATGATTATAGCTCATATATTAATGTTGTATTAATTGAAATATTTTATATGATATAAGAACCTATTCATCAATATATTATAGAATTGTTTTTGAACATTGATGGGTTTCGTGTTCCATTTATATATAACAAACACAATCCATCTAGATTTGGTTTGGTTTGTTGCTTTACGGTCATTTTGTGCAGTTTGGGTTAATTAGACCAGAACCTACAGTTCAACGTGGATTCCAAACCACTCACAAATATACATGCCACTGCCAGGATTCTAACCTGAAGTCTGGGGTACCAAAGGATACAGCGCTAGCCAGTTGCCCAACAGGTCACCAGGTCATTTATTCAACTAGGGGTGGGCAGGGGATGTCATTACCATCCAGATGGATATTCAGAAGTAAATGTCCAGTATTTGCATGTCGCATGAGCAAAAACCTAGAAAACTCCCATCAGGTATCTTGACTGTCAATACGAGAAATTTTAAAAAAGGATTGTACAATCGACATCGAGTCTCCCTCGTTTCTGAAATCAGTGACTGCAACGAATGCAAAAATGGATCCAAACCTTATTCCCCCTCCCCTACAAATTTGCTGCACGCATACCCACTCTGTCATTATTGGATATTAAAGCTTATTCTGATAAAGGATTCTTTAAAGCCATAAAAAGTAATGTAAATGTTGTAATTTGTAATTTGTTAATAAATTATCCTTGTTTTCTATCTAGGGAATATGAATAACATCTTTATCTTTATTATATTCCAAAATGATATTAATTTGAAAACAGAAAGGACAGCGCAAGCCAGTAACATATTTTGTTTATTTTGTCTCCTTAAAAGGGATAGCTTGTCTAATCCAAGTCTCAGACAGTTTTGTTAATACAGAATCAAACAGCTTAATCTGATATATTCAAATATAATCCTTAACATATGTTGATGTCACATATATTTTTCTTTGCAGTGCTTCAAGCTGTGAATGGGAAAACAACATGTTTTTTTATGTTTTACATGCTCCAAAATTTTCAAGATAATGTAAGTATACATAATAAAACTAATTTTATAAAGAATCCTAAAAATATTTTAATATACTCTCAATTTGTATAAAGCCCTTACTAAAATTTTATTTCTAAATAACTATCTGAGTTTTTAATGTCGTTGTATTATGGGCTTCACCTTGTTATTCATACCCCCCCATGGGGGGCAGTTGTCTAAGGACGTCTGCCTAATGATAGATTTCGGGACAGGAGATGGTTTCTTTTTACGTGATATGGTTGTTAACCCTACGCCCAACGTTCTGCAGTCATATTATACAGGGATCTACAGTTTAAAGTGATTCCGGACCACTACAAACATCCATGCAAATTCGGGACTCGAACCCGGAACTTGTTGCACGCAGCTCCAGAGCACTAGTTACTTGGCCATTAGGCCCATGTATTATAAACAGGGCAATTTAAATTCATCCATAAAGCATTTTTATTGTCCAATAAAAATTGCATTTAATATTAATTTTCATGTACTATTTATATTAATTATAATATTTAATGTTAAATATTATCCCTCCCACATACATATGTATATTGTGTGTTTAATCCTCAGTGTCCTGCAGCGCGGGACGGACATCCCATGAGTGATCTACTCATGGATGGATGGTAAGGGGAACAGCTTCTGTTGTGATGGAGCACCCGTAGATAAATGTCGGATTTGGTCGCTGAAGAAGCAGTTGTGTGTGTGTGTGTGTGTGTGTGGGCACTCTTACACTTTGGATTTACCTGTACATAATTGCTGCGCATTAAATTTGAAACCTATGCATATTTTGAAACATATATTTTAATCTAACTATATTTAATATGCATTTGTATACCAAATGTGTATGGCTTATTCGTCATTTTAACTAATAAATTACAATTACAGTCATAATTATTTTGTTGGATGGAAATTACATTTCCTACATACACTCAAGAGCCAAAATATTATAACCACCTGTCAATAACGAGTTGGCCCACCTTTGGCGAGCAACACAGCTTCAACCCGCCTTGGCATGGATGTCACAAGTCCTTGATAGATGGCCGAGACAGATTGTACCAGATGATTAAGCAACGGTCATGCAAATCCGAAATATTGCGAATTGGTGGTCTCTTTGAACTCTGAGCTGCCGTCCCAGGACACCCCAAATGTGTTCTATCTGATTGAGATCCTGTGAGTTAGGCGGCCAGGGCATTAACTGGAATTCAGCATCACGTTCCTGGAACCACTCCAACACAATTTTAGCCTTGTGACAAGGGGGCGTTGTCCTGTTGGAACATTCCATTTCCAGCAGGAAAAACAGAGGCCATGTAAGGGTGCAACTGGTCCGCAATGATGTTCAGATACCCTGTAGCATTCATAGTCTGCTCTATCACAACCACGGGTCCCACAGACGCCCAAGAGAACGTCTCCCAAAGCATAATACCGCCACCATCGACCTGTGTATGACCTACTGTACATTGAAGGAGCAACTGTTAGCCTGGAAGACGGCGTATCCTGACACGGCCATCGGCGTAATGAATGACAAAACCGTGATTCATCTGACCAGGCAACTCTCTCCCACTGATCCATGTCACGATGTTCTCTGGCCCAGGGCAGGCGCAGTTGGCGATGACGTTTGGTCAGCAAAGGCACACGAGTGGGACGACACACGTCGGAAGGCACACGAGTATCTCCGACGATCTTTTCTTTGATAGCATGTGGACGTCCAACACCATGTCGTCTACGGCTGGTTTCACCGTCATTCATCCACTTTTCATAAGTACTAACAACTGTAGATCGCGAACAACTCACGAGTCATGCAGTTTCGGAAATACTTGTTCCGAGCCTTCGAGCCATTACAATCTGCCCTCTATCAAAGTCGCTTAGATCCGCAGCCTTTCCCATCACACACAGAAGTAAGTGAAAGAATGATTCTTCAGACTCTCCAGCAGCAGTTAAATACCACTTCCACCTGATCACGTGCCTTCCACGTCATCCAGGCGAGTTCATTACAAAATGTAGGGGTGGTCATAATGTTTTGGCTCTGAGTGTAAGATTGATAACTAAAATTGATGTATAATTAGTATAGGTCTATCCTCAAAAAACAACTTTGATAATACAAAACCTTTAGCGATAGAATGGTGATTAGATTTTCATGACATAAATAATTCCACCTAAAAGATAATTCCTAAAGACACTTAAAGATATTCTGAATACCTTAATAAATTTAGTATACATTCTATAATCTCCTGTATTAAAATCTTAATTTTTTTTTTTTTCGTTGGCTCAACAGCCCTATGGTGGGCCAAGGCCGCCTGTCTACTGATAGATAAAATTTTAATCAATCTCATGTATTTAGACCATAAATTTTTATAGAGTATCTTTTGTTTGTAGACAATATTTTGTCTATAAATAAAAGATATTCTATACAAACTTTTAATGCGTGACATTTTTGAGAGAGGTTTCGTAAACTAGCCACACAATGTTATTTCTAAATTCTATACTCATTTGCAGCGCAAGTTAACTTATAGTGGATAATTCTTTGATTAAGACGCTATTTAAGTAGAAGGATAAAAACCAGACAAAAAAACTGTCTACTTCAGGATTTATTAAACATCGATCCTTGGATCCGTAGATTTTAATTACGGAGTACGCAATACTGTATTTGAAAGATTTAATATTTTATTATTCATTGAGATCTTAATTAAATCTAACATGCTGTTGCGTCTAGTCATCAATATCCTGCAGGGACAGACATCCCCTGTGTGATCTATTCATAGGTGGAGGGAAAGGGGTAACCTTTTTTGTAATAAAGCACCCGTAGGTAGAAGTTTGACTTGGCTCCGTGTAGCTGAGAAAGAAGGGCAGTGCCTTCAGGGAGGCCTTTTTAGGGATCACTAACCGGCATTTTTGTATCGTATAGAGGAAAACGCGGAAAACTCCCACCCGTTAGTTCGCCTCATGAGGCAAAACACTTAACATTCCAAACGCTACCGAAACTCCTCGTTTTTTGAATTAGTATCTACAAAAATGCCGCCAGGGTTTGAACCTCAGTCCTAATGCTGATCAACGGCGCACGTTCCCACTGAGTCACAAGTAGGGTAAATATATCATTACTTGAATATATTCATATATTATTAGACACTGGGTCACTCTTTTATCTTGTTCTTTTGTATTTATTTTTTTTTTTTTTTATAATATCTATAGTCCTGTAAATTTGATATTGAAAATAAAATAAAAGTTTATGCGTTAATCGGTTTGTACTCAAAAATATCGAGCAAAAGACTCCCTATTACAACTTTTTCATCAAAGCTTACACATTATTTATTACATCTGATATTGGTAAAATGCTTTAGAATTCATTGATAGCGCATGTTAAACACATACCTTTGAATCATTTACATGTTAAACGTAAGCGAAAAACAACTGATAAATCAGAAAATAATACACTCAAATTGAATCTTGTATTAAAAAAAAAAAATGCATTTCGTTTGCATTTAAGATAGCATTCGCCATATGGCGTGTAAAGAAGTCAATTCATCCCACATAATGAACGAGCCTCCAAAGACATAAACAAGTCAATACCCTTTCCGCCTGAGGGCGCTCCGATCGGCAGAAACAAAAGCCGACCCCGTCTTTTGCATAAAATATTCATCAAGGTAGCGCGTGCCGTCCGCCATTTCAATTTCCCCTGAGCTGGAACGCGGGGTCTGAAGCGTCGAAATTTACGCTGTTGTTGCACGCGAAACGGCCATAGCTCACTTCCTGAGATATGCAGGAGATTAAAGTGGAAGTGGTGAAAGGAAAAATAATAGTGGCTCGGAGAATGCAACCGTTCTAGATGTTTTCATTCGGTTTTTTTTTAGTTCCGGGAGCAACGCTTCTGCTCTGATAGAATGGGAGGTTCAGAATAGGTGCCGGAAACTTGTTGGTTATTTGATCTGTTTGTTTATCTTGGGACATAAATAAAGATTTTTGAAGTTGATAAAGGGATATTTAGTTTAACGATTTAGCCAGAAAACATTTATTTATTTTTCTATGTCAAAAGAAGTCTAAAGAAATATTGTTATGTCTTATTCGTGCATACAAAATTCTTAACGTATTCTAACATGTTAAACAAAAATGGTGATTTTTATTTGCATGTATTGGAACAGAAAGTTCATACATTCAAATAAATGAGGATTTTTCTGGGGGATGAATCAAGATGAATCATTTCATAATATCTGTTGTCCTGTAAACTTGTCATTGGAAATAAAAAAAATTATACATTAATCGGCTTGTTCTCTAAAATAAAGAAAAAGAACCGAAAAAAATATTTGAATAAATGATTTTCTATCAAACTTTTTATTGCTTCTGATATTGACAAAATGTTTTAGAATTGATTAATAGCGCACGTTAAACATACGCATTTTACTCATTTACCTCTTAACCGAAAGGGAAAAAACTTATCAATCACAACATAATACACTCAAATTGAATCTTGTCGGGAAAAAAAAAGAGATCCATGATCGTTTGCCTTTAAAAGAGTATTCGTCATATCGCGTGTTGAGGAGTCAATTCATCCCACATAATGAAAGAGCCTCCAAAGACATAAACAAGTCAATACCCTTTCCGCCTGAGGGTGCTCCGATCGGCAGAAACAAAAGCCGACCCCGTCTTTTGCATAAAATATTCATCAAGGTAGCGCGTGCCGTCCGCCATTTCAATTTCCTCTGAGCTGGAACGCGGGGTCTGAAGCGTCGAAATTTACGCTGTTGTTGCACGCGAAACGGCCATAGCTCACTTCCGAGATCTGCAGGAGATTAGAATGGAAGTGGTGAAAGGGAAAATAATAGTGGCTCGGCGAATGCAACCGTTCTAGATGTTTTCATTCTTCGTTTCTTTTTTTCAGTTCCGGCGGCAACGCTTCTTGTTCCGATAGAATGGAAGGTTCAGAAAACGTGCCTGAAACTTGTTGGTTATTCGATATGTTTGTTTATCTTGGGACATAAATAAAGATTGTTGGAGTTGATAACAGTGATTTTTAGTTTGAGGATTTAGCCAGAAATCTTTTATTTATCTTTCTATGCTAAAAGAAGACGGAAGAAAAATTTATATTTTCTATTCATACATACACAATGCTTAACATATTCTACAATGTTAATTAAAAGTAATGATTTTTCATTCGCATGTTTTAGAACTAGTTTAAAAGAAACAAAAATTCTCAATGTATTGTAAAATGTTTAATAAAAATGGTGATTTTTAAGATTGGTTTAGTTTGCCGTTCTGCGGTCATTTTGTGCACACTTTAAGATTATTACACCCATACCTGCAGTTTAAAATGGATTACGAACCACTCACAAACATACATGCCTCACCAGGATGTGAACTTGAAGCATGTGGTACCAACAGCCAATTGAGCATCAAGCCATTATATATGCGTTTTAGCTTTGTGGGAAATTTTAGAAGAAAAAAATGCATTCTATGTATATACAAGAACATTTTTTTATTGCTTCTGATATTGACAAAATGTTTTAGAATTAATTGATAACGCACGCTAAACAAACACCTTTTACTCATTTATAAATTAAACGAAAGCGAAAAAAAACCTGATAAATTCCCAAACAATACACTCAAATTGAATCTTGTGGTAAAAAAGATTCCAGGATCGTTTGCACTTAAAAGAGCATTCGTCATATGCCGTGTAAAGAAGTCAATTCATCCCACATAATGAACGAGCCTCCAAAGACATAAACAAGTCAATACCCTTTCCGCCTGAGGGCGCTCCGATCGGCAGAAACAAAAGCCGAGCCCGTCTTTTTGCATAAAATATTCATCAAGGTAGCGCGTGTCGCCCGCCATTTCAATTTTCCCTGAGCTGGAACGCGGGGTCTGAAGCGTCGAAATTTACGCTGTTGTTGGACGCGAAGCGGCCATAGCTCACTTCCGAGATCTGCAGGAGATTAAAATGGAAGTGGTGAAAGGGAAAATAATAGTGGCTCGGCGAAAGCAAAACCGTTCTAGATATTTTTATTCGTTTTTTTTCAGTACCGGTGGCAACGATTCTTGTTCCGATAGAATGGAAGGTTCAGAAAACGTGCCGGAAACTTGTTGATCATTTGATATGTTTGTTTATCTACATAAATAAAGATTGTTGAAGTTGATAATAGTTTTTTTTTAGAAAACAGACAGATTTTTAGACAGAAATCATTTCTCTTTCCATGTTAAAAAAGAAGTCTGAAGAAAAATTGTTACGTTCCATTCGTGTATACAAAATTGTCTACGCATTCTAAAATGTTAAATAAAAATGGCGATTCTTCTTTTGCATGTTGTAGAACAGCAAGTTCATAAGAAAGTTGAAATAGAATGTTATTGAATTAATTTATTTTAATAGAATTCATTGAATTAATTTATTTTAATCAGATTCATGGAATACTTTATTTTAATTGAATTCGTTGATATAATGATTAATTCTAATTTTTGGAATTATTTTTTTATCATCGTAATATTTCATTCATGCATACAAAATTCTATTGTTAAATAAAAATGGGGATTTTTCATTTGAAAGTTTTAGAGCAACAAGTTCATAAGAAACAAAATTCTCAATGTGTTATAATTGGTAAATAAAAAAATGATGATTTTCATTTGTATTTTTTAAGATTGGTTTAGTTTGTCGCTCTGCGGTCAATTTATGCATATTTTAGGCTAATTAGACCGGGACCCAGGGTTTGACGTGGATTCCGAACCACTCACAAACATCCATACCACCGCCAGGATTCTAACCTAAAATCTGTGATACCTACAGCCAATTGACTATCAGACCATTATATAGGAGTTTTAGCTTTGTGGGAATTTTGGAATGAAAAAATGCACTCTATCTTTATACAAGAAACGACTTGTACTAGAAATTATACCATATCTGAAAAAAAGCTCGAAAAATACTCCATATTATCATTTTTTTTAACAAACTTTTGTCTATTGCTTCTGATATTGGCAAAATGTTTTAGAATTGATTGATAACGCATGTTAAACACACACCTGTTACTCATTTACATGTTAAACGAAAGCGAAAAGAACTGATAAATCACCAAATAACACACTCAAATTGAATCTTGTATTAAAAAAGATATCATTTGCATTTAAAAAATCATTCGTTATATGGCGTGTAAAAGGAGTCAATTCTTCCCACATAATGAACGAGCCTCCTAAGACATAAGCAAGGCAATACCCTTTCCGCCTGAGGGCTCTGCGATCGGCAGAAACAAAGCCGATCCCGTCTTTTGCATAAAATATTCATCAAGGTAGCGCGTGTCGTCCGCCATTTCAATTTCCCCTGAGCTAGAACGCGGGGTCTGAAGCGTCGAAATTTACGTTGTTGTAGCACGCGAAACGGCCATAGCTCACTTCCGAAATCTGTAGGAGATTAAAATGGAAGTGGTGAAAAGAAAAATAATAGTGGCTCGGCGAAAGCCACCGTTCTAGATATTTTTATTCATTTTTTTTCAGTTCCGGTGGCAACGCTTCTTGTTCAGATAGAATGGAAGGTTCAGAAAAACGTGCCTGAAACTTGTTGGTTATTCGATATGTTTGTTTATCTTGGGTCGTAAATAAAGATTGTTAGAGTTGATAACAGTGATTTTTAGTTTGAGGATTTAGCCAGAAATCTTTTATTTATCTTTCTATGTTAAAAGAAGACTAAAGAAAATTTATATTTTCTATTCATACATACACAATGCTTAACATATTCTACAATGTTAATTAAAAGTAATGATTTTTCATTCGCATGTTTTAGAACTAGTTTAAAAGAAACAAAATTCTCAATGTATTGTAAAATGTTTAATAAAATGGTGATTTTTAAGATTGGTTTAGTTGCCGTTCTGCGGTCATTTTGTGCACACTTTAAGATTATTACACCCATACCTGCAGTTTAAAATGGATTACGAACCACTCACAAACATACATGCCTCCACCAGGATGTGAACTTGAAGCATGTGGTACCAACAGCTAATTGAGCATCAAGCCATTATATATGCGTTTTAGCTTTGTGGAAATTTTAGAAGAAAAAATGCACTCTATGTTTATACAAGAACATTTTTTTTTATTGCTTCTGATATTGACAAAATGTTTTAGAATTGATTGATAACGCATGCTAAACAAACACCTTTTACTCATTTACATATTAAACGAAAGCGAAAAAAACCTGATAAATTCCCAAACAATACACTCAAATTGAATCTTGTGGTAAAAATTATTCCAGGATCGCTTGCACTTAAAAGAGCATTCGTCATATAGCGTGTAAAGAAGTCAATTCATCCCACATAATGAACGAGCCTCCAAAGACATAAACAAGTCAATACCCTTTCCGCCTGAGGGCGCTCCGATCGGCAGAAACAAAAGCCGAGCCCGTCTTCTGCATAAAATATTCATCAAGGTGGCGCGTGTAGTGCCGCCATTTCAATTTCCCTGAGCTGGAACGCGGGTCTGAAGCGTCGAAATTTATGCTGTTGTTGCACGCGAAGCGGCCATAGCTCACTTCCGAGATCTGCAGGAGATTAAAATGGAAGTGGTGAAAGGGAAAATAATAGTGGCTCGGCGAAAGCAACCGTTCTAGATATTTTTATTTTTTTTTTTTTTTTTAATTTCGGTGGCAATGATTTTTTTTTTTGTTACGGTAGAATGGAAGGTTCTGAAAACGTGCCGGAAACTTGTTGGTTATTTGATATGTTTGTTTATCTTGGGACATAAATAAAGATTGTTGAAGTTGATAAAAGTGATTTTTAGTTTGAGGATTTAACCAGAAATCATTTATTTGTTTTTCTGTGTTAAAAGAAGTCTGAAGAAAAATTATTACGTTCCATTCGTGCAGTAAAATTCTCAACGTATTCTAAAGAGTTATATAAAAATGGTGATTTTTCATTTGCATGATTTAGAGCAACAAGTTTATAAGAAACAAAATTCTCGACTTATTCTAAAATGTTAAATAAAAATTTTGATTTTTCGTTTACATGTTTTAGAACATGGTGGCTAACCCATAGGCCTTATGCGTCTTGCCTTCTTTTTTTTTTTTTCCGGCGGTCAGATTTATTACATCAAACATGCAAAAGAAATAAGAAAACTTACAGCTTCTTTTGAAAGTCAATTCAATAATTTAGCGTTTGACAAATACAACAAAACTTTCTAAATATATTCATCTCCCTTTCATGTTCAAATCGCGTCGCTCCCACAATATATCCAAATGAAACTGGTTGACTTACAATGCAATATTAGAAAAAGCTATTTTTGATTCTGATGTTTTATAAATGTGTATAAATTTAACATGTCACAAAAGTGAAATATCCAATTTGATAAATCTGACACAAAAAGTTTTTAGCGCCTTTGGTTCAACTTACACGCGCGGATTTTGTTTTTCGAAAATGAAGTTGATCAAACACAAAACACACTCAAATAAAACGGACGCTAACCTGCGACACTCATTACGATGTTCATAAACCCAAATTGAGATCGATTTGCAAAAGCTAAGTGAAAGAATGGAGAAACAAATTTTAAAATAAATATTTTTATCAAATTTTTTATATCAAAAATTTAATTTTTTTATTTCATTTATATTTATGTATTTTTTATACTTCATTTTTAGTGTTATATATTTCGTTACAATGTGCGTTTGGTATCCATATTGTTATCTACGTTTAAATGTAAGAACAATAGTAAACACAATAATAGTAACTCATTATATTTCAATTTTTCACTCCAAAAATTGTTCATAGCGGGTCTACATCTAGTATGGGATACATAAATTTATATGCGGCTCACGAAGTTATGATGCATTTCAAAGTGACCCGCCAGATCATTTGTGTTGGCCACCCCTGCCCCTATCAAAGCTTTCCTTTCCTAAAAGTTGAATTCAACCAGTGCTGAAATTAGTACGACTTCTAACGGCATCTGTCGTGAGGTCGATTACTACTGCTAAAATTCACTGTTAATTCATCCTTTCGTTAACTGGAATGACCATTAATGTTCGTCTATATAGTTACATTAACGGTACAATAGAGAGTTTTTGCATAACGTATTTTTATCGCCCGATATTTTTTTCTTCTTAGTGCGCAAGTTCATAGAAACATTGTACCTATTGCTCATGTGTATCTGTAATACTTCACTAATGAGCTATTCCTATGAGCATACGCGCTAGAAAGAAAAATATCGGACGATAAAAACGTTATGCTAAAAGTCTCTAATAACAGCACATGTAGCGTTAACTCTGGTACAAAAATAACGGAGACACTAACCTCAACACTCTGTTTCTTCTGAACAGGGAGATTTGGTTTGGTTTGTCTCCCTACGATTATTGTATGCAACTTTATCATCATAATTTTATGTCGTTATACGATCATTTCATGCACAGCTAATTAGATCTGGACCTACAGTTTAACGTGGATTCCAAACCACTAACAAGCTTCCATGTCATCGCCTTGATTCGAACCGGAAGAAATCCAAAGGCCAGAGCTCTAGCCAATTGGCCACCAGCAGCGCTTTTCTCAACGTTCCTTCTAATAAGCATCGACACACATGGAGCTTTAAAACAGCTATTCAAGATATTTACTGACTAGTTTGGATTGTTTTTGAACTTGTCTAAACAAACCTTCATTTCATTAAAATTATTCAATAGTTTAAAAGCCGTTTTGCTTTTATTAAGAAATGTGCGAATTCTTTAACTTGCATTCTAAGACACAAAAATAAGCAAACAAAGCAATAACAACAACATAAAAGCACAGGAGATCAACAACAATTTGCTGAGACACAAATCACGAGGGAAAAAAGGGAAAAAAAGTCCCTACAAGGAAGGAAAAAGCCGTTGCGAAGCGTTTAATTCTTTCGCTCAAGGCGTCCAACAAACTGCGTCGCATCTCTGGAGGGCTGCTTTTAACTGCAGGCAGATGAAAGTCAGGGAGGAAACTTTTCCAGCTCATTTTTTAAAGGGTTTAATTCTTCGCCTAAGTGCGCTTAATGAGCAGAAAAGTGGAAAATGAATGGGATGTTCTTTTGTTGGGATCCTTTTAGAATGGAGAAAAGAGAGATAGATAGCGGATCTTGACTTGGTAGGAGAAAAAAAAAAGTCTGCTTCAAGATTGTTTGCGGAATGCAGATAAAAAAAAAAAACGAGTTGTGTTTAAATTAAACTTTTTTTTTGTAAATTGTTGCAGATCGTAAATAAATTTAACTTTTACTGCATAAAATACTCCAAAATTATTTTTAAAATATTGCTTACTTATTAATTTCCACGTCCATTGACAATTATTTTTATCAAATTTCAAATATATAGAATATAAAAGGTTTTCTTAATGTAAAGTCATTGCGCCCTAAGAATTAATTTAGTGATCCTTTTGGAATGGAAAAAAAAAGAGAGATACCGGATTTTGACTTTGTAGGGAAAATGTCTGCTTCAAGATTGTTTACGGTATGTAGATAAAAAAAAAAAACAAGTTGTGTTTATATTAAACTTTTTGCAAAGTGTTGCAAATGAAAAATATTTTTAACTTTTACTACATAAAATAAGTTTAGAATTTTTATTTTAAAAATTTTGCTTATTATTAATTTCCCAAATCACACTGATAGTTATTTTTATCTAATTTGAGATACATAGAATATAAATGTGTTTCAATGCAAAGTCATTGGGCCCCAAGAACTAATTTAATGCCTGAAGCTTGGCGAATATATGGCGATGGTATCTTAATTTCGATAGGTCAGCTTTTGTCCCTCATGTCAACGCTGTTTCGAATAAAAGATCTTTGTTGGTTCCTCAGAACTGGAGAATTCGTATTTTTTTTCCCCCTTAATGAATTTAATGGAACATTGTTTTCCTTCGGGCATATTTACTCTGATTAGCCGTATAAGTACATAACTTCTCACTTCATTTATTGAACTCCGAACTGAGTGTTTTAACGTCTTGGTCTATACTAGACCTATAACACTTAAGTGGACCATAAGTTATCCGCTAAATAAATTTCATATTAATTTATTTCGTCGTCCAAAAATATGGTTTTATTTTAAATATTATTCGTAATATTTTACTTTAATCATACTGCATCTGGCACTACAAGATCTTTTATGGTGTTTCAAGTTCATTACTACCGTAAAAAACCAATCCAAACAAAAACCAATCGTATTTTACATTCAGCTTACCCATTTTTAGTATTAAATTATCTACGATAAATTAACTTTTTAAAAATATGAAAAAAATTAACTTTAGTTTTATCAATTTAAAATTTTACAAGAGATTAAGTTTTAAATTTATACCCCAGTTTTTAATTACATGCATCTGGATTTTGTAAACATGTTTATTCATGTTTTTTTACAACAAAAAAAAAAAAATCTGTTATCTCAGTTCCATATTAAAAGCATTTCCGCATTCATTGCAAAAGAGCACTCGTTCGTTTTCCGCTCATTAAGTGTACTTTATTAAAATTAAAGGCTTTAAAAGTTCTTCAGATATATTCAGCAATTTGTGGAAAGCGCTAGAAAAATGCTTATTTTCCGTTTAGTGGTTTTTAACAGTTTTTTTTTTCTGTTATAGCCAAGATTTTTGTCTTTGAAATACGAGTAAGTTGTTGATCTTTTTTTTTTTGCTTTATTTGTTTGTTTTTGTTTATTTTTATTTTGTAACTTTCTTTGAGTGTTCACGAATTCGTTCTTTTCTAAATTATGTAAAAAGCTTTTAAACTAATGATTATTTTGAATGGAATGGAGTTGTTTGGTCAAACAAGTTCAAAATGAGTGTTTAATAGATCGCAAGATTTTTGTGCTTTCGTGTAAAGTACTTTTACAATTCTAGTGTCTAATTCATAGCAAAATATTATATTTATTTATTTCTTTGAATACAACTGCATAAAAATATATAAAAATTAATGAAATTAATATAAGAAATTTAATTTTTATTAAGTATCATACTACATTTTTAAGATATGTTATATTTAAATCATTAGAACATCTCAACTTCATTACTTTTTTTTTTTTTATTTGCTTTCGTTTAAAGTACTTTTACAATGTCAGTAGCTATATAATCCGTACTCCAATATATGTATGCAGTTTATTTAAATATATCTATATTTTGAGCGCTCACTGCAGAAAAATTTATAAAAATTAATAAAATTGATATAAGAAAAGAAGGAAATTTAATTTTTTTTTTAAATATCGAACTAAATTATTTTTATTTTTAAGTAATGTTCTTTCTATTACAATAACATTTCTACATCCTTAATTATTTTTTTTAAATAATTAGTATTAAGTTATCTACGATAAATTAACTTTTTAAAAACATTAAAAATTTAAATTTAAATTATTTCAATTTAAAAATTTACAAAAGATTAAGTTTCCAATTTATACCGAGGTTTTTATTTATATACGTCTTGATTTTATAAACATGTTTATGCACGTTTTTTTATAACAAGAAAAATCTGTTATCTCTGTTGCATACTAAAAGGATTTCCGCATTCACGCCGTTTTTTTTTAATTAAAAGCACTCATTCATTTTCCGCTTTTCTGCTCATTAAAAGTACTTAAACATAAAAATAGAGACTTTTAAAAATTGCATAATAAAAGTTTTCTCTGTGATTCTTATCCGCCTACAGTTAAAAACAGTTCTTAAGATATTCAGCATTTTACGGCATGCACTAGAGAAATGCTTATTTTCCGTTTAGTCGTTTTTAACAGTTTTTTTTTTTTTTTTTCAGATTTTGTTCCGAGATTTTTTGTCTTTGAAACAAGTTGTTGATCTTGTTTTGCTTTGCTTGTTTATTTTATTTTGTAGCTTTCATGGAGAGTTTACTAATTAGTTCTTTCCTAAATTATGCAAAAAAGCTTTTAAACTAATGATTATTTTTAATGGAATGGAGTTGTTTGGTTAAACAAGTTCAGAATGAGTGTTTAATAGTTCTCAAGAGTTTTTGATTTTGTGTAAAGTACTTTTGCAATTCTAGCGGCTGTTTAATCCATAACCCAATATACGCATTCAGTGTATCTTTTTGAATAGTTTACATAACTTTGACAGCTTAATTTACTGAAGATTAGCATCAAAATATTGCTGAATGTTAGTTGCATTGTTGAAGTTTTATTGAAACTCAATAGAACTGCTGAAGATTTGAACAGTTTCATTGCTCTTATTTAGTACGGTATCATAGCTGAAGATTAGCACTAGAATATTATTAAATAATTAGTAATGCTATTGAATTATTATTGAAGCTCAGTAAAATTGCTGAATATTAGTACAGTTTCATAGATGAAGATTAGTGTTAGCATATTGCTGAAAATTCGTATCATTGCTGATCTGTAAATTGAAAAATAATATTATTGATATCTTAGAATATATACTCATTTTTTAACTATCAAAAATGTTAACGTATCTTTCTATTAAGTAACTAGTTTTAACACATGATTCCTTTTAAGAATTGTTAAATATCTCACTGTCATCGAAAGTATGGGTTTTTAAAATATAATTAATAACGTTTTACATTAATCCAATTGCTTATGTGCTGCATTATAAACCTTTTTTAATATTGTTCTAAAACCATTAGTATCGTAAAACAACCAATCTATTTTGTTTTTGCGTAGCTATATTTGGTATTAAGTTATCTATGATAAATGAACTTTAAAAAAAATGACTTTAGTTTTTCAATTTAAAAATTTACAAAAGATTAAGTTTTTAATTTATACCCCGTTTTTTAATTATATACATCTGGATTTTGTAAACATGCTTATGCATGGTTGATGGATGGAGTTATGGATGTTTCTTAGTGGTTCGGAATCCAGGTTAAACTGCAGGTCCCCGTCTAAATAGCCTAAAGTATGCACAAAATAAATGCAGAGCGATAAACCAAATGTCCACAAATAATGTGGGTGCTGGTGGTTGAGTGATAGGTGATCCGCGCCACAGGTTTCAGGTCCAAGTCCTTGCAGGCCCATGAGTGTTTGTAGTGGTTCGGAATACACTGTAATATGTAATTCCGAGTCTAATATGATTGTAGAGTGTTGGGCTGACAACCCTACCCTGTAAAAAGCAGCTACACGGAACCAAAGCAGACTTGTACCTGCGAGTACTCCATCACAGCATTAATATTGTTTGCGAACCCTGAAAAGAAGTAAATTATCTACTCTAAATTAACTTTTTTAAAAACATAAAAAAATTTACTTTAGTTTCTTTCAATTTAAAAATTTACAAAAGATTAAGTTTTAAATTTATGCCCCATTTTTAATTATATACATCTGGATTTTGTGAACACGTTTATGCATGTTTCTTTTTACAACAAAAAAATCTGTTATCTCTGTTTCCCTACTAAGAGGATTTCCGCATTCACGCAAAATAGCACTCGTTCATTTTCCGCCTTTCCGCTCATTAAACGTACTTAAACATAAAATTAAAGACTTTTAAAAATCGCACAATAAGGTTTGCTCTGTGATTCTTATCCGCCTGCAGTTAAAAACAGTTCTTCAGATATTCAGCAATTTGCGGAAAGCGCTAGAAATGCTTATTTTTTCCGTTTAGTCGTTTTTAACAGTTTTTTTTTTTCTTTTCTTAGCCAAGATTTTTGTCTTTGAAATAAGTTGTTGATCTTGTTTTGCTTTATTTATTTATTTATTTATTTATTTTTTTTTTTTTTTTGTAAATTTCTTTGATTGCTTATGAATTCGTTCTTTTCTAAATTATGCAAAAAGCTTTTAAACTAATGATAATTTTGAATGGAATGGAGTTGTTTGGTTAAACAAGTTCAGAATGAGTATTTAATAGATATGAAGATTTTTTTGTTTTCTTGTAAAGTACTTCTAGTGGCTGTTTAATCCATAGTCTAATGCATGCACACAGTATATTTTATTTTTTTAAACCTAATTGCATAAAAAATATATATAATTAATTTTTAATTATAAAATATATTAAATTAAAAGACGTTTATTAAATAAATGAAATTTTTTTTTTTTTTTTTAAATATGGAACTAAATTTTTTATTTTATTTTATTAAGATATATATTTCATTCCAATCATTATAAAATTCTGGTCTCATTAACGATTTTAAAAAACATCTCATCAAATTGAAATTAAAATCATTATTATCAAAATTATTATCGTCACAAACCCACGGTGTGCCAAGCCATACTGGCAGATTTGAAGAAGGGAGAGTTTTCCTTTTTTACGAGGTAGCATTGCCAGCCCTAAGCCCAACAGCCATATTAGACGGAACCTACTGTTTAAAGTGGATTCCTAATCACTACATACATCCATAGCAATTTAAAAATTTTAAAAAGACTAAGTTTTAAATTTATACCCTTGTTTTTTAATTACATACAATGGATTGTATAAGCATGCTTATTCATGTTTTTGTTTTGTTTTTGTTTTGTTTTGTTTGTTTATAACAAAAAAATCTGTTATCTCTGTTCAGTACTAAAACGATTTCCGCATTCACGGCATTTTCGCTTTTCTGCTCATTAAGCGTACTTAAACATAAAATTAAAGCCTTTTAAAAATTACACAATAAAAGTTTCTATATGATTCTTATCCACCCGCAGTTAAAAACAGTTCTTTAGATATTGAGCAATTTGCGAAAAGCGCTAGAGAAAAAGCTTATTTTCCATTTAGTCGTGTTTAACAGTTTTTTTCTTTTTAGCTTAGATTTTTGTCTTTGAAATAAGTTGTTGATCTTTTTGCTTTATTTATTTATTTACTTTTTATTTTGTGACTTTCTTTGAGGGTTTACGAATTCTTTGTTTTCTAAATTATGCAAAAAGCTTTTAAACTAATGATTATTTCTAATGGAATGGAGTTGTTTGGTTAAACAAGTTCAGAATGAGTGTTTAATATATCTCAAGATTTTGTTTTTGCTTTCGTGTAAAGTGCTTTTACAATTCTAATGGCTGTTTAATCCAAAGATCAATATATGTATGTAGTTTATTTACTTTTTTTAAACAATAACTTAACTAAACAATAACAAATTATAAGTTCTAAGATATCCACCACATAAATTTTAGATTAATAAATCAGCAATGATACTAATTTTCAGCAATATTCTGACACAAATGTTCAGCTATGAAACTGTGCTAATCATCCGCAATTTTATTGAGCTGCCGTAATAATTCATCAGTATTACTAAGCTTTTAATGAAAATTAATATAGTTAATATATGAAATTAAAAGAAGTTATAATTTTTTTAGACATTGAAGTACATTTTATACATTTTTTAAGATACGTTTTATTTCCATCATTATAACATTTCAACTTCGTTAATGGTTTTAAAAAAATACCCCTCAGAAACACATCAAATATTGTTTTGCTTTAACATTTCTGTTTATTTATCGTGAAGAATATCATCAAATGTATATTCTCAAACTTCTTAGCTTCAATGTTATCATTAAAATTGAACTAATATATGTGCGATTGCAGAGATTTGACTCAAATGTGACTTGAGAGACATTTTTCTTCCAACACAGCTCAAAAAAGTCCCACGGATGGATATCTAAGCTCTAAAATGCAACAGCATCCACAATACTACCATTTGGATGTATATTTGACTACCTAATGACAATCTTTATCCTTACATTCAATCACCAGCACAGCTTACCGCGCAGAAAAATTCTGGTTGTAACCGTGCTTCCTTCTAAATAGCGCCTCCTTTGGCGTTCAGCAGAGATAGTCAGATGGCCTCGAGACTCTCACCCAAGAGAAAGTACAATGCAACCAGATGTCCTGCTGAGAAATGTTTAGTTTAAAGTCTCTCTCCCGAGAGAAATTATATTTAAAGCACCCCAGTGCATTAGCTTGCCTACAGGTCTCACCCGGAAAGGCAGTATATTTCGTGCATCCTGCGCGCAGCTGAGTATGTAGTGTTTGACTTAGAAGTGGAATCCATCCACGAATCTAAAATTGTGTGTCTTTAAATGTGTTAAATATTATATGTCTCTAATTGTATTAGTGTGTTGTCTGTTCTTACGAAAAAAAAAGCTGTGTCTCAAGTATCTCAACCCAACTCCACTCAGTTACAATCTTGTTTATCAACCTGCACACTACAGGGTTGTATTCCTCTGGTAGTGTCCGTTGCATATATAGTGATCATATATATGCTGTTTTCATATATAGTGATCGCACATCAATATCAAGGGTGTGTGACTTTTCCATATTTTTCTTCTGACAACCTGAAATTGTAGGTCTCCTACCTCTAAAAGTCCTTCCAAAAGAAAAGCCCTCCCCACATCACCCATCCATGTGCAATGCAGGGTAAACATCAGCGGCCACTGATCAACAATCAAATCCAAAAATTAATAAATGTACTGTTTTCTGATCAGTGTCATTATTTTACTTTCTTTCAGAATGTATAACAAAATTTCGAATATTCAGAAAAAAAGTTGTGTGTACATAAAATACATTTACAATATTTATCATATTGTAAATGTTGAAGTAAATAAAAATTCAATTACTGAGATACAATAATATTCAAACTATTTTTTTCAAAACTGATTGAGGGTTGTCTTTAATTTTTGGTGACTCGATTGATCTAATGTTATTGCTATATGAGGCGATTGCAATTGAAGATACTCAGTTCGGTATTCAATAATTGAAGTAAGAAGTTATCCCAGTTAAATTCAGCTGATAAGAACACATATGTAGGAAAAAAAACGTTCACATTAAATTCGTTAAGGGGGAAAAAATGTTACGAATTCCCCCAGTTTTGGAAGAACTGGGGGTTTAGTAATTCTCATCAATCGAAATTATGATTCCCTCGCCAAATATTCGCCAAGCTTCAAGAATTAAATTAGTTCTTAGGGCGGAATGACTTTACATTAAAAAATCATTTATATCCTATATATTTGAAATTAAATAAAAATAATTATCAATGGATTTGGGAAATTAATAAGTAAGCAATCTTTTAACATTAAATTTATTTATGGTCGGCAACAATTTTCAAGAAGTTTAATTTAAACACAACTCGTTTCTTTATCCACATACTTCTTCTAAATTCCGTAAACAACTTGAAGCAGACTTTTTTTGTCCTTACAAAGTCAAGATCTGCTATCTCTCTCTCTTTCCTCCTTTCTAAAAGGATCCCAGCAAAAGAACATCCCATTCATTTTCCACTTTTCTGCTCATTAAGCGCAATTAGGCGAAGAATTAAACCCTCAAAAATGAGCGAGAAAAGTTTCCTCCGCGACTTCTGCCTGCAGTTAAAAGTAGCTCTCCGGAGACTCCACGCGATTGGTTGAACTCCTCGAGCGCAAGAATTAAACGCTTCGCAGGAAACAAATTATATATGGGAATACACTTCATTCCATATTGTAAATGTTGAAGAATGTTAAAATTCAATTAATGATAAACAATAATATTCACATTATTTTTCAAAAGTAATTGTGATCTGTATATAATCTCGGGAGTTCGATTGATTAAATGTTATTGTTATACGAGGAAATTACTATTGAAAATACTGAAACTTTTTTTTTCTTACGGGAAGAATTTTGGCATTTCATTCCAAGGAGAGAGGGATGTATGTTATTTGACAAGTATATAATAACAACCCATCATTCAAATTTGACAGCAGACGAGCAGTATCGTGGGCAGTTTTATTACATGCAATTAGTATTTTGTACTCATGAGAACAACCTGTCTCTCAAATCTGATAGCAGATATTCCGTCTGATGTATAATGAGACTCAAAATTAGCAACTGTCTGTGCTACCTGTGAATTATAACAGGTTGAAATAAATACAGGTGGAATATGAACCACAACATAAGTTTTTCCATCGTGATTAGTGATAGACCATGAACTGAGAATAAGGAGAAGTGAAGGGAAGCTGACCCCCTTTCGACGGATTATCTTAAAAGGAGGTTTTTGGTGAAGAAGATATTTCTGCCACGACTAGACTAGAAATGTGATTTTTGTATCCTCTGAAGTATCAAGATAGGTCGAAGTTTCCCCCTGCTACCAAAGTGAGCCCCTTGTGGTTTCGTGTACCAGACTGTGTGATAATTAAGTCTGCCACGGACCAGGCAATTAGATTTGACACAGACTCGAAAACTCTGGGGATTTATATATATATATACACTGAAGTGACAAAAGTCATGGGATAGCAACATGCAAATTTTCAGATGGCAGTAGCATCGCGTAGAACAGGTATAAATGCGCAGTGCTTTCGCGGAGCTTTCATTTCTGTTCAAGTTATTCATGTGAAGAGGTTTTGACGTGATGATGACCGCACGACGGGAATTAACAGACTTTGAACACGGAATGTTAGTTGGAGCTAGACGCATGGGTCCTGCCATTTCGGAAATCGTTAGGGAATTCAACATTCCCAGATCCACTGTGTCAAGATGTTTATGCCGAAAGTAGGAAATTTCAGGCATAACATCCCACCATGGACAGCGCAGTGGTCGACCGCCTGCAAACGACCGAGACCGGCGACTTCTGCAAACAGTCGTAAATTCTAACAGACAAGCAACACTGCGTCAAATAAAAAAGCAGAAATCAATGTGGGACGTACAAGGGACTTGTCTGTTAGAACTGTGCTAAGAAATTTGGCTTTCTTGGGCTATTCCAGCAAAGAAGACCGACTCGAGTGCCTTTCTGACAGAAACGACATCGCTTGCAGCGACTCGTGGGCACGTGAGCATATCGGTTGGTCCCTAGATGAATGGAAAACCGTGGCCTGGTCCGATAAGTCACGATTTCAAGTAAGAGCTGATGGTAGTGTTCGAGTGTGGCGCAGACCCCACGAAGCCATGGACCCAAACTGTCAGCAAAGGCACTGTTCAAGCTGGTGGTGGCTCCGTAATGGTGTGGGCTGTTTTTTCATGGTATGGACTTGGTGGTGCGACTGGACCGAACATTGACTGAAAAATGCTTATGTTCAGCTACTTGGAGATCACTTGCAGCCATTCATGGACTTCATGTACCCAAACAACGATGGGATTTTTATGGATGACAATGCGCCATGTCACCGGGCCACAACTGTTCGCGATTGGTTTGAAGAACATTCTGGACCATTCCAACGAATGATCTGGCCACCTAGATCGCCCGACATGAATCCCATCGAGCATTTATGGGACATCATCGAGAATGCAAATTAGTCTGTTCGTGCCCAAAATCCTGCACCATCAACGCTTTCACAATTATGGACGTCTATCGAGAAAGCATGGCTCAATATTCCTGCAGAAGACTTTCAACGACTTGTTGAGTCCATAAACAGTCGAGTTGCTGACTTCGCCGGGCGATAGCAGGGCCGACACGATATTAAGAGGTATCCCATGACTTTTGTCACTTCAGTGTATATATACATATACATATATATATATATGTATATATGTATATGTATATATATATATATATATATATATATATATATAAAAAATCAAGTGTTTCCATGAACTTGAAAGTGAACCGTTTCTTGGAGTAGTTATAGGTATATAACATAATCCGAGACGTTACAATAATCAAGACATTGCCCAATAATTGGTGTGGAAAGTTATCCTACTTATACTCAGCTAATCCCAGTAAATATGCAAAAAGGGAGAACTATTTTTCCCTTCAGATCGTTAAAGGGAAAAAAAATATTGCGTACTCCCCAGATCTGGAAGATATTTATTCGAAATAGCTTTGACATGAAGGACAAATCCTGATCCATCGAAATTGTGATAAAATCGCCAAATATTCGCCAAGCTTCAAATATTAAATTAGTTCTTAAGGCTCAATAACCTTGCATTGAAAAAAAAAATCCTTATATGCTACATATTTGAAATCAGATAAAAATAATTGTCAATGAACTTGGGAAATTAAAAATTAAGCAATGTTTATAAAATAATTTTGAAGTATTTTATGCAGTAAAAGTTGATTTGCAACAATTTACAAAAAGTTTAATTTAAAACACAACTCGTCTTTTCTTTATCTACATTCCGTAAACAATCTTAAAGCAAACTTTTTCTCCTACAAAGATCTCTTTTCTCCGTTCCAAAAGGATCCCATCAAGAGAACATCCCATTCATTTTCCACTTTTCTGCTCATTAAGCGCACCTTAGGCGAAGAATTAAACCCTCAAAAATGAGCTGGAAAAATTTCCTCCACGACTTTCATCTGCCTGCAGTTAAAAGCAGCTTCTTTAGAGACGCGACGCGATTGGTTGAATGCCTTGAGCGTAAGAATTAAACGCTTCGCAACGGCCTTTTCCTTCCTTGTAGGGATTTTTTTTTTCTTTTTTCCCTCATGATTTGCGTCTCGGCGAAATTTTTGTTGATCTCCTGTGCCTTTTTTGTTGTTGTTTTGTTTACTTATTTTTGTGACTTAGAATGCAAATTAGTGAATTCGCACATTTGCCACTATGAGCAAAAAAAAAGGCCTTTAAACTAATGAAATGGAATTGGTTTGTTTAGGCAAGTTCATAAAACAATCCAAAGTCAGTAAATAAGTGGTATGGGTGTTTTTTATAGTCTATGTGTGTTGATGTCGATGTTTAATCGAAGCAACGGTGAAACAGAGTTTCTAAAAATTGTGGTGTAAAAATATAGAATTATAATAAAATACAGAGCTCTTCCTTGTTCGCTACCTGGTGGCGGATTGGCTAGATCTCTGGTCATTGGTACCGCAGGTTTCAGGCTCGAATCCTGGTGTTGGAAGGGATTTTTGTGAGTGGTTCGGAAGCCACTTTAAAATGTAGGACCTAATCTAATTAGCTTAAAGTGTGCATAAATTAACCGTGTTTGAAGTTATCATGCTTATACTCAGCTAATCACAGTAAATATGCCGGAATTGAGAAAACTTCTCCATACATTCGTTAAGGGAAAAATGTTGCGAATTCCCCAGATCTGGAAGATATTTATTCGAAACAGCTTTGACAAGAGGGACAAACACTGATCCATTGAAACTATGATTCCCTCGCCAAATATTCGCCAAGCTTCAAGGATTAAATTAGTTTTCAGGCCGCATGTCCATGCATTAAAAAAATCATTTTCTGTATATTTGAAATCAAATAAAAATAATTATCAACGGATTTGGGAAATTAGTAAGTAAGCAATCTTTTGAAGTTAAATGTATTTATGATATGCGACAATTTACAAAAAAGTTTAATTTAAGCACAACTCGTTTTTCTTTATCTACATTTCGTAAACAATCTTGAAGCAGATTTTTTTCTCCTACGAAGTCAAGATCCGCTATCTCTCTCTCTTTCCTTTCCAAAAGGATCCCAACAAAAGAACAAACCATTCATTTTCCACTTTTCTACTCATTAACCGTACTTAAGGCGAAGAATTAAACCCTTAAAAATTAGCTGGAAAAGTTTCCTCCGCGACTTTCATCTGCCTGCAGTTAAAGGCAGCTCTCCAGAGACGCGACGCAATTGGCTGAACGCCTTGAGCGCAGGAATTAAACGCTTCGCAACGACCTTTTTACCTTCCTTGTAGGGATTTTTTTTTCGTTTTTCTTTTCATGATTTGTGTCTCAACAAATTGTTGATGTCGTGCGTTTTTTTGTTTGCTATTGTTTGCTATTGTTTTGCTCTGTTTTACTTATTTTTATTAAGAGCAAAAATGAATATTCTTAATGAAATGGAATTGGTTTGTTTAAACTAGTTCAGAAACAATCCAAACTAATCAATAAATACATTAAATATGTTTTTATACTCCATATGTGCCGATGCTGATTTTTATTAGAAGCAACATTCAAAAAGAGTTATTTTTAGATATCGTATATTTTCGACTACAAGTCGATTCTTGTATAGAGTGCATTTTTTTCTTCCAAAAATTCCAAAAGCAAAAATCCATATATAAGCGGCCTGATGGCCCATTACTAGCGCTCTAGCGGTTGGTCACACAGGCTTCAGGTTCTAATCCTGGCGGTGATATGGATTTTTGTGAATGGTTCGAAATCCACTTTAAACTGTAGGTCCCAGTCTAATTTGTCTAAGCTGTACATAAAATGACCGTAGAACGGCAAACCAAATCAAATCTGCTCTGTTCCGAAGCAACAGAGTGTTGAGGCTAACATGTTCCTTATTTTTATACCATAGTTAGTTGCGGTACATGTTCTATTATTAACGTAGTTAATTTAACTACATAAATTAGAAATAATGATTAAAGGAAGAATTAACAGTGACTTTTATCAGCAATGTTCGACCTCGCTATAGAAGGCATTAGCTGTAGCGATTATTTTAGCAGTGGTTGAACACAAACTCTTATGAAATGAAAGTTTTGATATTAGTGGATTAAATTCGTAGCACTTCACAGCCTCAGAATTACGTGGTGCTAATAATAGCGTAACGCAGTTAAATTGAAATTTCGGAATGAAAGGCATTTATATTAATTTTTTGCAACGTTGTACAGCCTTGTCACAAGAAGTAGTGGTATAAGAAGTAGCGTTAATTTTAACTCTGTTGAAATTCAAATCTTCTAGGAGAAAGGCGTTTATTTTAGCGGTTGATTTTAAAGCCCACGGATTTCAATGCTTTGGAGACGGTAAAGTTTTTATATTAGCGTATCACCCAGAATTTAACAAATTTAAACTGGTGGGATTCCAATAAATTTATTCTAAAAATCAAAATTTCGGTTTGTTAAATTGTAATGCGCAAAATCTAATATAAATGTAGCAAAATTAAGCGGTGTTAAAATTAGTAATCAATTTAGATTAGAGTTAATGGTTAACACCATTTATATTAATTTTCTCACGCCTAGCGCTACATCGCCTCTTATCTCTTATCTCACCGGTATTTTTTTTTTTTTTTTAGAATAACAATTATAGATAATTTTTGTATCAATATACATATATTAATACAAAAATATATAATTGCATTTATTTTATTATAAAAAATATATAATTAATCAAAAATTTTTAATTAAACACATATAAATAATTCTGCCTCACAAACACAAAGAAACACACTGATAAATTGCACAAATTGTTACATAATCATAATATTAACATAAAAATTTTATAAAATTTATAAAATATCTAAATTTTTGTGTACGAATAGAATAGAAAACAAAGCATATTTAGGATTGGCATTTATTTCGAGTTTTTAAAGTTAAAATTGTTTAATACAGCTTTTCTTTCTCGCCAATAGTACAAAAAGTCACTAAATTGTCGCCAAGTTACATTTAACATGTTGCATTACAAAGTAAGCTGGGATATAAATCTGAGATTAATTGCATATATCCAATAAAATTGCTTTTAAAACAATTCAATATAATAGATAAATAAATTTCTGCGATTTTTGAGAGAAGTATAAAATGTTTTTTTCACATATTCCTCTACGCAAACATACACAGAACAATATTTGACCCTTTTTTTCCAGTGCAAAAGCAAGTAATCCAATTGGCGAGTCCCATACAGCTCAAAGGGAAGAATAACCAAACCGGTTGCATTAAGTATACAACCGTCACATGAACAGCATGCTGACTTCAGTCTGGTAACTCTTATGCGAACTCTATTTTATTTTCATTCTGCTTTGACGTGTCTTGTTTCCGACATAATATATATTGTAGACCTATAACGGCTTCAAGGAGAAGGCCTCTTTTAGGTTCATGGGAACACTTTGATTTGTATTTACAAGCATTATATACGCAGAACTCTAATAATTACAATTTATTATTTACAAAAAATTAAAAATAAGGAATTAAATTTAAAGTTTGCAATTAAGTGTAATTCATTCCATCTAATTCACCAGTCTGTGGCAGACCTTAATTATCACACGAAATACACGAAACCACAATACACGAAACACAATAAGCAAAGTTAACTTATATATTCACTCCAAAAACTTCCCTTTAAAAATATCCGTCAAGAAGGGAGGGGAATCAGCTTCCTCTCTTCAAAATGGAGTAGAACACTTTCTCAGTCCATGGCTTATCACCGATCACGAGGGCAAAAATTCCTCACGTAGTCTATATTCCATCTGTAATTGTTTCGACTTGTAAAGGTTGAACAGACAATCGTTAATTTAATGAGGTATTATTATCCATAACACTGATTATCTGCTATCAGATTTGGATGGCAGGTTGTTCTCATTAGGAAAAACACAAATTGTATGTAATAGAACTATCCACAACGCTGTTTATCTGCTGTCAAATTTGAGTGATGTCCTTTGTGAGTGTCATTTATGTCCTTGTTAAAGAATATACATTTATCTCTCCTCGGAATGAAAGGCTACATCTCTCCTCGTTTGAAAAATACTACAATATGCTCAACCGTATTAAAAAAATATATAAAGATAGAATTTATGATTATAAATCTGAGTTATCTAAAATTTTAAAATTCTCGGTACATTTTTTTTTTTTTCATATCAATTAAAATTACAAGTCAGAAATATCACTGAATATTCGCTGCATAGTAGAATTTTTGGATAAGCATACCTAAAATTATAGATCCTTGCTCATTTAATAATGTACTTACTTTAGAATCGAACTAGAAATTTGATCTAAAGCAACTGTTTCTGAAAATTTGAGATGCCATTTATAATTTTACGTGATATTTTGAAGAGATCTGCTCTTAAAAGAACGATTTTTACAGGAAAATAATAATTTTTTTTATTAAATAATTTATAGACCAATGCACATTAGTATTACTTGGAAATAATCATAAATATTTCTTGTTCTTTAGTCAAACAACTCGCTATTTATTTATTACAAAGATAATTGATTACATTAAAATATAAATATTAATTGTTTAATAATAAAAAAATTAACTAATCTAATAAAAAACGTCTTGACGAATTAGGACAAAAAGTAAATAAATAATGAGTAAAAATGAAGTACTGTAATGTAAATAATGTAAAATAATGTAATGTAAATAAATAATGTAACAAAAATATCTTGATATTTGGAAGAGAAATAAAACATTTGAAAATCACTGATCTAAACTTTGCATCGGCTACAATACTATTTCATTTGATGTAAATATTGATCAGGTGATAATCTATTATCCTTACAATAAGAAGAGTATGACGTCATACCTGATCATCATTGACGTCATTTTTGTTACTGGGTTTTACGTTGCAATTTTCATACATTAAAAGGAATTGAAAATATGGGATTATTGTAAACAAAATAAATAAACAATAATTCCCATTGCATTTTATTTCAATTAATAGAAAAATAAGTCAGATCTTATTTTAAAAACTAAATACAAATTTTGAAAAGTAATGGAGATTTTAAATTTTTATGCAAATAAATACATAATTAATGCTGCATTTTTACTTACATTCTAATAATATAAATATTTAAATGATAGAAGATAAAAATGGCAAAATTTCCATTAATATTTTAAAAGTAAAGATTTTCAAATAAAGTTAATGGTGTTTATTTAAAAATCAAAATACATTTATTGCAGAAATATTTTATCAAATGATTTTTTATTATTAATAAAAAAGCTTTATAGCGCCATCTAGCGAGACAATAAAAGGTCGATCTCACATATATTATATGTAATTTATAAGAAGTAATATGCAATATAATTATAGACTTTTATATATAATTTATATAATTTTAAAAAACATGAAAATTGAGAAAAAATTGTATGAAAACACATAATCTGGAAAAATATGAATTGGTTCCTTTTAAAATTGTATTGGAAATTGGAAAAAAATATTCTTTAATAAAAGTTATCTAATAAAATAATTATTTGAAAACAAAATTTTAAAAAAATATAATATATATTTGTGGGATATAACGTAATTATTCGAAACATACTCGAACAAACAGATACAAAATTCTGCAGATATAGCCCGATGTTGCCAGGTTACATAAAATAAAACATTTTTAGTTTTGATAAATTTTATTAAGAAAAATATCGGTGAAAATTGCAAACTGTATTTTGGTAAATTGTTAAAAAAAGTTATCTGGATACTCACTTTTAAATAAAAGAATTTAGAAGAAAAATCTAAATGACTATATACTATAGTATATTTGGATAAAAAGAACATCATATAAATAACAAAAAATTAAAATAAATATAATCGTCAGGATTGGTATACAGGTTACCCATAAAATTTAAAATTTAATTTAGGAACAAGACACATAACAGCAATTTTAAAAAATAATAAAGCTATGCAATCCAAACGATTTTCTTTTCTTGAAAAATCTCGTTTTCACTTTGAAATAAAATTATCTTCGCAGACGATCTTTAGAACAATTCTACATTAAATAATTTTAAGCTTATGATCTTTATACAAATATTAAGTATCAAACAAATTGTGAAGGAAATTAAAAATATTCTGTACATGTAATGATCATGACAGACATTTATATAAATATTAAGTACAAAAATCAAGGGAAGAAATTTAAAATATCTTTTATTAATGATCATGGAAGCAATTTATATAAACATTAAGTATAAAAAAATCGCGAATGAATTTTTAAAATATTATGTATTAATGATTATGAAAGAAATTTATATAAATATTAAGTATAAAAATCAAGGAAAAAAAATCGTGGAAGAAATTAAAAATATTCCGTAAGAAATTAATGATGATGTAATTAAATTATTAAATTATTTATTAATGAGGATTCTTACTAAATTGATGATCTTGGAAGAAATTTATGTAAACATTAGGCATAAAAAAATCGGGAGATAAATTAAAAATATTATGTATTAATGATCCTGAAAGAAATTTAAATAAACCAATAAGAATAGCTTGTGAAAAAGAAATTTAAACCAATAAGAAATGTTGAAAGTGGTCAAGAAAATGAAAACTCTCTCAACCCAAAACAATACACAGAATTTTTGAGTAAAAGAGAGCACAATAACGTGACATTCAAAAATTTTCAATTTTAATTTGAATAAAGTGTTTAAAATAAAAATAGCTTTATCTAAATATTTTTAATTTTTTTAAAAATTATAGACAAAGCCATCATAACTGCAAATGGCACCAAGCACAAAAAAAAGTAGTTTTCTGTTTAGTTAAAAAATAAGTAATGTAATTACGTAAAAATAAGTAATATCGAAATTCAGATTTCATATATACGTAGATAGATAGACAGATAACAGTAAAATGTTTTCAAATCTAGTGAACTATAAAAATCTCAAATTAAATTTAAAGTTATATTTGCATACATAAAATAAAATAAACATTACATTTCCAAAATGCATCTCTACGTACAAACCTTCCACAAATTGATTATGAACTAGATATGAAATTGCTATTGCAAAAATTCATTATACCAGACTGGATGCCTAAATAAGCATGAACTCCACCCAGTCTTAATGCATTACTTTATAAATCGATAAAAAATTATAATATTTTATACAGCAACTTGCATAAAACATTGATTTTCCTCCCACAGATAAAAAATATAAAAAAAAATCCATGGATATTGTAACTAAAAATTGAAAACTCCAAACCAAACTGCACGCAGTTTTATTTAAAATCGATCAAATTTAGGGCCGGGGCCTAAATTCGTTCGCCAACTATAAATCAAAATGCATCAAGTATGTACATATTCATCCGCTCTCTAGTGCCAAAGTTTTTATTTAAAGTATTCAAATGCCTTTGTTTCACAAGCATTTGCATACATTTCTTTGCTCATTTGCATTTTTGTTGGCGGGCATGGCACAGTAGACCATGGCTTTCGGGCTGTCTTAACACGGTAAATGTCTTCCTACAGAATTGAATTGATTTTTGAAAGCTTTGCTTCCTATACCATGGAGAGGGAAATCACTTTGGTAGTTCATAAAAATAGAGTGCTTTAGTTTCACATTACATAACCTCAGCTTTATAAAACCCATTATTCGTATTTTTTATTAGTAGTATCGTTATTATTTGTATTAGTACTGCTAACACACAGACAAAATACAGAATTTATTTCATATATATGCTCTGACAGTACTTTCTTTGTTGAAGTATAATTATTAGTATTGTCATTATTGTTCATTATTATTTGTATTAGTAATGCTAACACACGGAAAAAAATATAGAATTTCTATTATATATATGCTCTAAAAGTACATTCTTTTCTGAAGTAACATTATTATCATCATTACTGTGCATTGTTATTTATTTACATTATTATGCATCATTACTTAGTAGTATTATTATTAGTGTGCATCATTATTTTTATTATTAACACACGGAAAATTTTCAGAATTTCTATTATATACACTGAAGTGACAAAAGTCATGGGATAGCAATATGCAAATTTTCAGATGGCAGTAGCATCGCGTAGAACAGGTATAAATGCGCAGTGCTTTCGCAGAGCTTTCATTTCTGTTCAAGTTATTCATGTGAAGAGGTTTTGACGTGATGATGACCGCACGACGGGAATTAACAGACTTTGAACGCGGAATGTTAGTCGGAGCTAGACGCATGGGTCATGCCATTTCGGAAATCGTTAGGGAATTCAACATTCCCAGATCCACTGTGTCAAGAGTGTGCCGAGTATGACATTTCAGGCATAACATCCCTCCATGGACAGCGCAGTGGTCGACCGCCTGCACTTAACGACCGAGACCGGCGACGTCTGCAAAGAGTCGTAAATTCTAACAGACAAGCAACACTGCGTCAAATAACCGCAGAAATCAATGTGGGACGTACAAGGGACTTGTCTGTTAGAACTGTGCGGAGAAATTTGGCTTTCTTGGGCTATTCCAGCAGAAGACCAACTCGAGTGCCTTTACTGACAGAACGACATCGCTTGCAGCGACTCTCTTTTTGGCACGTGAGCATATCGGTTTAATACAGATGACTTTATAAATCGATAAAAATTATAATATTTTATACAGTAACTGGTATAAAACTGATTTTCCTTTCACAGATAAAAAATATAAAAAATACAGGGATATTGTAACTGAAAATTAAAACTGGTGGTGGCTCAAACTGGTGCATTTTTCATTTAAATCGACTCGGTTTAGGTCGGTGGACCGAAATTCACTCGCCAACTATAAATTCAAAATGCATCACTTGCAGCCATATTCATGGCTCTCTGGTGCCAAACAACGTTTTTTTTTATTCAAATGCGCCATGTTTCACAAGCATTTGCATGCATTTGAAAAACTTTTTGCTCATTTGCATTTTTGTTGGCCACCATGGCCCGACAGTAGACCATGGCTTTCGGGCTGTCTTAACACGGTAAATTGTCTGCCTGCAAAATTGAATTGATTCAACGCTTTCACAATTATGGACGTCACTATCGAGACAGCAAAATGGCTCAATTTCACATTACATAACCTCAGCTTTATAAAACCCATTATTCGATTTTTATGAGTAGTATCCACGTTATTATTTACACTTCGCCTGCTAACACACACGATAAAGATATCCCATGAATTTATTCACTTCAGTGTATATGCTCTGACAGTACTGTCTTTGTTGAAGTATAATTATTAGTATTGTCATTATTGTTCATTATTATTTGTATTAGTAATGCTAACACAAGGAAAAAAATATAGAATTTCTATTATATATATGCTCTAAAAGTACATTCTTTTCTGAAGTAACATTATTATCGTCATTACTGTGCATTGTTATATATTTACATTATTATGCATCATTACTTATTAGTATTATTATTAGTGTGCATCATTATTTTTATTATTAACACAAGATAAATTTTCAAATTTCTATATATATACACTATATGACAAAAGTCTGATAGTACTTCCTTTGTCGACCAATAAATTAATATCGTTAATATTCTTATTATGTGCATTATTGCTAATTAGTATTGTCATCATTATGCATCATTATTTGTATTAGTATTCTAAATGCAGAATTCCTGTTATATATATATATATATGTGTGTGCTTTGAACTATACATTATTTGTTCATTAGTTATTCATGTTAAGAGGTCTTTTGTCACAGAAATTATGTGTAATAAAAAGAGAGCACAATCACATACTAATGTCAAGAAAATATTTAACAAAACTTTTTGTCTAAAGTTTTTAAATTTAAAACGCTATAGACAAAAATGTTAGCTACCAAGAGCTAAAGAAAGCATTTAGTTAAAAAATAATAATGTTTTCGAATTTATATATGAATAAATAACGTAAGAAGGTTTTTTAAAATACAGAAAACAATAAAAACATTTTACATAAATAAAATAACATTACATTTTCAAAATGCATCTCTACATATAAATCTCCCACAAATTGATTATGATCTGATGCCGAAATTGCATTTCGAACTTCATTTCAAAACTGGCCTAAATAACATGAACTCCATCCAGTCTTAATACATTACTTTATAAATCGATAAAAAATTATAATATTTTTATACAGGGGTATAAAACATGGATTTTCCTTTCCTGCAGGGATATTGTAACTGAAAATTGAAAACCTAAACCAAACTGCTGCATTTTTTAAAAATCGATCAAATTTAGTCGTAAATTCACTCGCCAACTATAAATTGAAATGCATCAAGTATGTACATATTCATCCGCTCTCTGGTGCAAATTTTATTTAAGTATTCAAATGCCTTTGTTTCACCTGAATTTGCATACATTTCTTTGCTCATTTGCATTTGTTGGCATTTGCATGACAAGTAGACTTGTCTGTTAGGCCTGTCTTACCACTGTAAAAATGTTTCAAACAGCGAAATTGAATCGATTTTTGAAAACTTAAATTCGTATACCCATGGGTGGGAAATCACTTTGGTAGTTCATAAACATAGAGTGCTTTAGTTTCACATTACATAACCTCGGCTTTTATAGTAAAAAAATAATAAATAAAAACCTTGTAACTAGACTGCAACCAACATAGCCCAAGAAACATGCTTTCAAGATATGTTTTTCTTAAATAGCCTTAATTAAGAAAATGGAAATCGAACTTGCAATGGATTTCTCCAAATAGACCTGGAGTGGGAAATTGTATTAAGCGTTATACAAAATGTACCTCGATGGACAGGATACCCGATACTTAGTATCTAGATATTCCATCGGCACTCCTACAGATGACATTTGGAGGGTTCGTACTTCTTCTCAAACCCTAAGAACATCTTCTCAACTTTTATTTCGTCTACATTCTGGTATATTTATGCATTGTTTCTTTACTCGTCATAAATGTAGAACTTCCATAACACTCTTTCGTGACGATTTTCAAGAGGTTACTCATTACTAAAACCTATTCTACGTCTGATCTCTTCACTTTTATATTTCTAAGAAAAACAAATCTGATGAAATAATCTGTCATCCCTTATAAAGGAAAGGTTAAATTTCTTTACCTTGTGAAGAAATAAATAAAGCTGTCATAAAGCACAATTTCGATACTGTAGTTATTTTGACAACAAATTGGCGAAAAGATTTCAGGAAAAACGTGCTTTAAAGCACAATATCAGTATCAAAATGGGTTTAGATAATTTTAACGATAAATTGCAAGATATTGGAAAGAGAAATTTAGTGCGAACATATATCGCGTTTCAATAACATTTTTCCTAAAGTGTTTCATGGCAAAGCATTCGTTCGACGTTCTTTTAATAAATCAAAACTAATGAAATCATCTATCTTACAAAGATTCTGTGAATCTCCATTATATTACAAAGAGAAAAAGTGAGATATTTTAAAGCTTATACTCTGAATTTATATACACCCTATATGCATATGCTCTGACATATGCAGAGTATATACTCTAGCATATAAAAAGTATATACTCTAGCACAGGGAATATATCAGCCGGCAGCCCGCGGGCCACATGCGGTCTGCCTTGAAAATTTTCCGGCCTGTGAGAATTATCACATCTTTACAAAATATATTTTTTTATAATAGCTAAAGTAGTGAAAATAAATATTAAAAACGTATATTATATGTGCATCTATCTATTCAAAAATTAACGGTCGAAATAATAAGAAAAATTAACAGATATTGCCTTTTTTTTTTTTTTTTTTTGTGAGTTTACAGTGATGAGTTCGCAGAATAATTAAATTATATTTTTCGAAATTATGATGCGCGCACATCTTGGATAATCTAAGTGAAAGAGTGGAGAAAAAATATCGCACTAGTAAAATAAATATTTTTGAATGATTTCCTTTTTTATTTCGTTTATATTTACTTTTCTATATTTAAGTTTTAGTGTTATATATTTCTTTACAATATGTGTTTAGTATCAGCATTATTATTATATTATCTATATTTACATGTAAGAATAATAGTGACCACAAAAATAATAACTCATTATATTTTAATTTTTCTCTCCAAAAAATGTCTATGTCCAAATCTAATCTGGGAATATATAATTTTATATGAGGCCCGCGGAGTTAGGATGCATTTCAATGTGGCCCCCAAGATCATTTGGGTTGGCCACCCTTGCTCTAGCACATACTCTAGCATATACCTATATTCATATACTCTAGCATATATATGCTAATACACTCTAGCATATAAAGAACATACTCTAACATATGAAGCATAAACTCTAATATTTTGGTATATTTGTCATTACATTGTGAGAAATTGGCAACAAAATTTCAAACTGGCATGATATATTGTATTTCGGGAGGTTATATATCTTAAAATCATTTAAATGAAACAACTCTGAATCTTATGTTCCATTAAAATAATGCATTTTAATAACTCTTTCTTATGTTGATTTAATCAAACAGAAATTGAGTCCGAATTGTATTATGTATTCAAAACAAAAATTTTTAATTTATTTACATGTAGTAATTTGTATTTATCGCATATTATATTGTGCATTTAAATCAAACAAGCATAAATCGTTTAAATTACACAACAAAAACGAATCTGGTGAACAACCTATCTCGTGTTATAAAACAGCTATAAACCTCCTTCGTTCAAGTGAAGAGAAAAGGCCATTTCAATAAAACACATTTTTAGTAGCACAGACAATTTCAGACAAAAGCTGACGCTATCGTCTAATTTTCGTTCCGGGCATTCGCCTCGCTTGCTACTCGCAACCTTAATTGTTATTTATGCTAGACTCTCTTTCAAATTATTGATGGGAATAACTATAAAATTATCTCTGGGAGCTATCGACTGTGTTTATTGGGGGAATCATTGTAAGTAGTGGGTTGTCTCAAGAGTTGTAGGGTTTCAGAAAATAGAGATTTTACGTCCAATTAAATACCTCGTCTGGAATTAAGTGGCATGGAGGAAAATCTTTCGGAGTATTAATTTTTACTCTTTAACCTTATTGATATAATAGTTTTTATCCTCAAATTATAATGTTTGATAATTAATAAGGTGAAATGTGAGTTTATTGATTGCATTTGCACATTTTTGTTTTAACTGTGATTAAACTTCATATAAACATTAGAGAAAATAAAAAAAATGTCATTCAAAAAATTATTATACCATATGACATCAATGTTGAGACCAAATTACAAATAAAACATTTTAATATCAGAGTTTGCAAAACATATGAACGAATTTCACCATTTGTGATGTTGTGACTAATCCTCAGAGACCTTCAGCCCGAGATGGATATCCCATGAGTGTTTACTCATGAGATGTCTACTCATTGTACTTATTGTACATCTACTCATAGATAGTTTACTCATGGATGGAGGCAAATCAGCTTTTATTGCGACAGAGCACCTGTAGGTGGAAGTCTGACGTGGTTCCGAATAGTTGCTTTTTATAGGTTAGTATAAATATTATAGGTTAGCCCAATATTATAGGTTTTTTATAGGTTAGCCCAACACCCATATTAGACCAGGATCATATACTCTAACATATAAAGCATATTCTCTCTGTAAAACATATATTCTAGATCTGTAAAGCATATAATACAATATTTTGATGTATTTGGTGTTAAATGGTGAGAAATTTACAACAAAATTTGTAGCAGGCATGATATATTGTATTTGAGGATGTTATTTATTATACAGAAATTATTCAAATCAAACAACTCTGAATCTTTTAAAATTTGCATTTTAATAATACTTTTTTAATGTTGATTTTATCAAACAGGTATTGAATCATATTGTATTATGTATTCAAATGAAAAGTTCTTAATTTGTTTACTTAATTCGTATTATCATATTTTATCTAGTATATTTAAATCAAACAAACCTTAATCGTTTCCAATTACACAACAAAAGCAAATACGGTGAACAATCTATCTTGTGTTATAAAACATCTATAAACCCTCTTTAGTCAAATGTTAAGAAAAGGCCATTTCAATAAAACACACTTTTAGTAGCGCAGACAATTTGAGATAAAAGCTGACGCTACATAAAATTAAAAACTTTTCAAAAAATCGCACAATAAAGGTTTGCACTGTGATTCTTATCGCCGGCAGTTAAAAACAGTTCTTCAGATAATCAGCAATTTGCTGAAATCGCTAGACGAATGCTTATTTTCCGTTCAGTTTTTTTTTTTTTTTAGCCGAGATTTTTGTCTTTGAAATAAGTTGTTCATCATGTTTCGCTTTATTTATTTATTTACTTTTATTTTGTAACTTTCTTTGAAGATTTACGAATTAGTTCTTTCCTAAATTATGCAAAAAGCTTTTAAACTAATGATTATTTTTAATGGAATGGAGTTGTTTGGTTAAACAAGTTCAGAATGAGTGTTTAATAGATCGCAAGAGTTCGTTGAAACTCAACCGAATTGCTGAAGATTTGTATAGTTTCATTGCTGATGATTGGTATAAGATTATTACTGAAGAAATATTACTTTCAATAATAGTATATTAAATTATTATTAGATTTACTGAAGATTAATACAGTTTCATTGTTGAAGATTAGTAATACTTCTTAATTATTATAGAAACTCAATAAAATTTTCGAATATTAGCATTAGAATATTATTGAAGGTTAATAATACTGCTAAATTATTATTCAAGCTCAATAAAACTGCTGAAGATTTGCACATTTTCATAAATGAAGGTTAGTGTAAGAATATTGCTGAAAATTAGTATCATTGCCGATCTATTAACCTAAAATTTATATAGGGGATATCTTAGACTGTATACCTATTTTTTACTGAATTTTAACTTTTTTTATATAATTAATTTTTGCATGTGATTCCTTTTCAGAATTGTTAAACTTTTTACTGTCATCAAATATATGTTTTTTTCTAAACATAATTAATATTTTTTTACATGATTTAGACTGTTTTTGTCACTACAAACTTTTTGTAATGTTTCAAATCCATTACTCTCTATAAAACAACCAATCCTATTGTTTGGTTTCTCTTAATTGTTTTTAGTAATAAGTTATCTACGATAAATTAACTTTTAAAAACATAAAAAAAAAGTGACTTTAGTTTTTCAATTTAAAAATTCACAAAAGATTAAATTTTAAATTTATACCCCGTTTTTAATTGTATACATCTGGATTTTGTAAATATGTTTATTCATGTTTTTACAACAAAAAATCCGTTATCTCTGTTTCATACTAAAAGAATTTCCGCATTCACGGCAAAAGAGCACTCTTTCATTTTCCGCTCATTAAACGTACTTAAACATAAAAATTAAAGATTTTTAAAAATTGCACAATAAAAGCTTTTCTCTATGATTCTTATCCGCCTGCAGTTAAAAACAGTTCTTCAGATATTCAGCAATTTGCGGAAAGCGCTAGAGAAATGCTTATTTTTTCCACGTTTAGTCATTTTTAACAGTTTTTTTTTTTCTTTCTTTTCTTAGCCAAGATTTTTTGTCTTTGAAATAAGTTGTTGATCTTGTTTTGCTTTATTTATTTATTTTTTTTTTTTTTTTTTTTTTTTGTAACTTTCTTTGAGTGTTTACGAACTCGTTCTTTTCTAAATTATGCAAAAAGCTTTTAAACTAATGATTATTTTGAATGGAATGGAGTTGTTTGGTTAAGCACGTTCAGAATGAGTATTTAATAGATCTGAAAAGAATTTGTTGCTTTTGCGTAAAGTACTTTTACAATTCTGGTGGCTGTTTAATCCATATACCAATACATGTAATCAGTGTATTTATCTATTTGTTGAATATTAATGGCATAAAAGTATATGAAAATGTAATATTTAATTTTTTTTTTTTCCAATATCGAACTAACGTTTGTTTCATATGTCGTATGTTTGAAATAAAACATACTTAATCATTATAAAAATCAAATTCCAACCTCATTATCGATTTAGAAAAACATCTCATCAGAAAGAAATCAAAAATTATTATCATCATTATAATTGCCGCAACAGCCTTGTGGTGGGCCAACACCTACTGGCAGATTTCGAGACGAGAGAAGTTTTCGGGTTGATGGGTTGTCAGGCCTAAATCAGCCAGTCAGTTGTCAGGCCTCAGGACAGCCATATAATACCAGGACCTACTGTTTAAAGTGGACACAAATCTGACAGCAGACAAGTAGAGATTGTGGGTATTACATTGCATGCAATTAGTATTTTGTACTAACGAGAACAACATCAGATCATGTATAATGAGACTCAGGGAATTGGCCATTGTCTGTGCGACCTATTGTACGCAGGTTGAAATACTTACAGATTGAATATGGACCACGCCATGAGTTGTTGCATCGGTATTGGTAATAGACCATGAGCTGAAAAATGAGAAAAGCTGACCCCCCTTTCTTTAACAAATTATTTTAAAAGAGGTGTTTGGTGAAGAAGAGAGTTCTGCGACGAATCATCGAAAAAGAGTATTGTTTTTTTTCTCTTTTCATATGAAATGACAGATCAGGGCAGTGTGCGAGAGTTCTTTGTGGTTTCGTTTATCACGACGACTGATAATTTAGTTCCGCCACAGATTAGGTAAATAGATTCAACGTAAACTCGACAACTCTGAAAAATCTCCGACTTTAGAGAGAATTGCACTTGTGAATTAATCGTGAACTAGTGATGAAATTTTATTTTTTTCATACCTTCGTATAATAATCCAGAGTTCACTATTTGTATATATATGCATATATATATATATATACACTCAAGAGCCAAAACATTATGACCACCTGTCATCTTTCACTTACCTCTGTGTGTGTTCCCATCACACTGCAGAATCTCCAGCAGCAGTTAAATACTTTCACCTGATCACGTGCCTTCCACGTCATCCAGGCGAGTTCATTGCAAAATGTAGGGTGGTCAGAATGTTTTGGCTCTTGTGTGTATATATATATATATATATAATTAACAGTGAATTTTAGCAGTAGTACTCGACCTCGCGATAGATGGCGTTATATATATATATATTGATTTAAATAAAAATTAAAGTACTTCCATGGACCTGAAAGTGGCCTGTTTCTTGAAGTCGTTATAGGTCTATAATAGGTCGCGATGTTACAATAATCAGTTCGAAAGCCCAACAATTGAAGTGGGAAGTTATCGTGCAGCTAATCACAATAAATATGGAGAAAGGAATAAAATTATCCCTTTAATTTATTACGGGAAAAAAAGTTAATAATTCCCCTTCATACGGAAGGAGGCGCAAAGACCTTTATTCGAAACAGCGTTGGCATGCGGGACAACCGCTGAACTATCGAAATTATGATATTATCGCCAAAATATTCGCCAAGCTTTAAGCATTAAATTAGTTCTTAAGGCTCAATAACCTGGAATTCAAAAAAAACCCCCACTTATATACTACATATTTGAAATCAGATAAAAATAATTGTCCATGGATTTAAAAATTAACAAGTAAGCGATCTTTTAAAGATAAATTTATTTTATGATCTGCAACAATTTACAAAAGTTTAATTTAAACACAACTCGTTTTTCTTATATCTACATTCCATAAACAATCTTAAAGCAGATTTTCTTTCTCCTTCAAAGTCAAGATCCGCTATCTCTCTCTCTCTTTCCTCCATTCTAAAAGGATCCCAACAAAAGAACATCCCATTCATTTTTTCCACTTTTCTGCTCATTAAGCGTACTTAGGCCGAAGAATTAAACCCTTTAAAAATGAGCTGGAAAAGTTTCTTCCGCGACTTTATCTGCCTGCAGTTAAAAGCAGTTCTCCGGAGACGAGACGCGATTGGTTGAGCGCCTTGAGCGCAGGAATTAAACGCTGCGACGGCATTTTCTTCCTCGTAGGGATTTTTTTTTCGTTTTTTCCCTCAGCAATTGTTGTTGATCTCGTGCGCCTTTTTTACTGTTGTTGTTGTTTTGTTTACTTATTTTTGCGACTTAGAATGCAAGTTAGAGAATTTGCACATTTTCTAGTACGAGCAAAAAGCTTTTAAACTAATGAATATTTCAATGAAATGGAATATGTTTGTTTAGATAAGCTAAAAAAAAACAATCCAAACTTGTCAGTAAATAAATTGAATGGGTATTTTTGTACTCCATACTTACCGATGCTGATGCTTAATCGAAACAACGTTGAGATAACGTTTCCAAACTGTGGTATAAAACTACAGAATTATGATAAAATTGTGCGCGTTACGCTGTTCGCAGCCTGGTGGCCAATTGGCTAGCGCTCTGGGCTTTGGTACCACATTCTACAGATTCGAATCCAGGTATTAGCATGGATGTTTGTTAGCAGTTCGGAATCCACGTTAAACTGTAGTTCCTATTCTAATTAGCCAAGAGTGTGCAACAGATGATAGTACAGTGACCAAACCTCCCTGTTCAGAAAAGTTGGCGCTAATGTCTCCATTATTTTTCAACCAAAGTTAAAAAGCTATAGTAGATATGCTATTATTAATGTATCTGTTAATTTAACTACATAGACGAGAGATAATGTTTATTCCATTTGACAAAAGGAAGAATGAACTGTAAATTTTAGCAGTTGTACTCTCGACCTCGCGATGGATGGCGATATATGTATATATATATTGCTTGTAAATAAAAATTAAAAGTTTTCCCATGAGCATAAAAGTGGCCCTCTTCTTGAAAGCGTTATAGGTCTAATATAGGTTCTAATGTTACAATATTCAGTTCGTTCCAATAATTAAAGTATGGAAGTTGTCATGCTTATTTTCAGTTAATCACAGTAAATATGCCGGAAGGGAGAACAAATTTCCGTTAAATTCGTTAAGGAAAAAAATTGCGAATTCCCCAGTTCTGGAAGAAGCCACAAAGAACATTTATTCGAAAATCGTTGATATGAGGGACAAACGCTTCCATCAAAATTATGATTCTCTCGCCAAATATTTGACAAGCTTCAAGTATTAAAGTTTACTCAAGACACAATGTCCACGCATAAAAAAATCATTTATGTTCTACATTAGTATATGTGAAATTAAATAAAAATAATTATCAATGGATTTGGGAAATTAATAAGCGAGCAATCTTTGATTTTAAATTTATTTATGATCTGCAACAATTTACAAAAAAATTTGATTTAAACACAACTCGTTTTTAGTGGGAAGTTATCCTACTTATACTCAGCTAATCCCAGTAAATATGCAAAAAGGAGGCAATTTCCCTACAAAACGTTGAAGGGAAAAAAAGTGGCGAATTCCCTAGATTAAAAGGTGAATCCTAAAACATGTATTGAATCCCGCCTTGACGTGATGGACAAACGATGATCCATCAAAATTGTGATACCATCACCTAATATTCGCCAATCTTCAAGCACTAAATTAGTTCTTAAGGCGTCATGACCTTATATGGAAAAGAAACATTTATATGCTACATATTTGAAATTAGATAAAAATAATTGTCAATGTATTTGGGAAATTAATAAGTAGCATTCTTGTTATCAACTTGATGTGCAACAATTTACAAAAGTTTAATTTAAACACAACTCTCTTTTATCTACATATTTCTTGTATACATTTCGTACACAATCTTGAAACAAACTTTTTTTCTCCTACAAAGTCAAGTTCCGCTATCTCTCTCTCTCTTTCCACCATTCTAAAAGGATCCCAACAAAGAGCATCCCATTCATTTTCCACTCTTCTTCTCATTAAGCGCATAGGCGAGAAGAATTAAACCCTCAAAATGAGCTGGAAAAGTTTCCTCCGCGACTTTGATCTGCCTGCAGTTAATAGAGAGTTTTTGCATACCGTACGTTAGTTACCGTAGGACGTCCGTAGCATTTTCTCCCTCGCGCGCATGCTCATAGGAAACATTATTACAGATTCGCAAGCGCAGTTTCTATGAGCATGCGCTGGGAAAAATGCCCAACGGACCGATCTGGCGGCGGTATGCAAAAGCTCCTCTAATGAAACGCTCTCAGAGACGCGACGCAATTGATTGAACGCCTGGAGCGCAAAGAACTAAACGCTTCACCCAACGGCTTTCCTTCCTCGTAGGGATTTCTTTTCCTTTTTCCCTCATGATTTGTATCTGTGAAATTTTTTGTTGATATCAGGTGCTATTTTTTTTTATTGTTGTTCATTTACTTATTTTTGTGACTTAGAATGCAAGTTAAAAGAATTCGCACGTTTTCCAACTACGAGCAAAAAAAAAGCTTTTAAACTAATGAGCATTTTTAATGAAATGAAGTTCTTTTGTTTAGACAAGTTCAGAAGCAAAGTAAAACTAGTGAGGAAATACGTGGAATGGATGATTTTATACTCGAGTAAATTGTAAACTGCAGGTCTCCCAAAATTTACTGCTTAATCATTCGGAATCCACGTTAAACTGTAGGTCTGATACAATTAGCTTAAAGTGTGCGTAAAGACTGTAGAAGACAAAACAAACTAAATCTTCCCTGTTTAGAAAAACGGATTGTTCAGGCTAACTTGTTCATTATTTTATAGAGGGTTAACGCTGTACAGACTTGTGCTAATATTAACGTAGATGTTAATTTAACTACATAGACGAGAATTAATGGGCATTCTAGTTTAACGAAAGTAACAATTAACAGTGAATTTAGCAGTACTACTCGACCTCGCGATAGATGGCGTTATATATATATATATATTGATTTAAATAAAAATTAAAAGAATACTTCCATGGACCTGAAAGTGGCCTGTTTCTTGAAGTCGTTATAGGTCTATCAGAGGCCGCGAAGTTACAATAATCAGTTCGGAAGCCCAATAATTGAAGTGGGAAGTTATCGTGCAGCTAATCACAGTAAATATGGAGGAAGAAAAACAATTATCCCTTCAATTTATTAAGGGAAAAAAGTTAAACATTCCCTCATACGGAAGGGGAGGCGCAAAAGACGTTTATTCGAAACAGCGTTGGCATGAGGGACAAATGCTGAACTATAGAAATTATGATATTATCGCCAAATATTTGACAAACTTCAAGGATTAAATTAGTTCTCAGTTCCCAATGACCTTGCATTGAAAATACATTTATATTCTATATATTTGAAATTAGATAAAAATAATTATCAATTGACTTGGGAAATTAATAAGTAAGCAATGTTTTAAAGTTAAATTTCTTTATGATCTGCAACAATTTACAAAAAGTTTAATTTAGACTTTTTTTTTATCTACATTTCATTCGTAAACAATCTTGAAGCAGACTTTTTCTTTTACAAAGTCAAGATCTGTTATCTCTCTTTCTCTCCATTCCAAAAGGATTCCAAAATTCCAACAGAAGAACATCCCATTCATTTTCCACTTTTCTGCTCATTAAGCGAACTTAGGCGAGAATTAAACCCTTAAAAATGAGCGGAAAAGTTTCCTCTGCGACTTTCATGTGCCTGCAGTTAAAAGCAGCTCTCTGGAGACGCGACGCGATGGTTGAACGCCTTCGGCGCAGAATAAACGCTTCGCGACGGGCTTTTTCGTTCCTTATAGGGATTTTCTTCCTTTTTTTTTCCCTCATGATTTATGTCTCAGCAAATTGTTGTTGATCTCGTGGACTTCTTTGTTGTTGTTGTTTTGTTTACTCATTTTTGGGACTCAGAATGCAGGTTAAAGAATTCGCACGTTTTCTACCACGACAAAAAAAAAGCTTTTAACTAATGAAATGGAATTGGTTTGTTTAGACAAGTTCAAAAACAATACAAACTAGTCAGCAAATATGTTGAATATGTGTTTTTATACTGTTTATGTTCGATGCCGATGCCTAATCGAATCAATGTTGAAAACAGTGTTTCCAAACCGTGGTGTAAAACTATAGAATTATAATAAAATAGAGGACACTCCCATGTTCGCTGCCTAGGGGCCAATTTGCTAGCTCTCTGGCCTTTGGTACCACAGGTTTCTAATCTGTCTTTGTATTGCCTGCTGCATTAGAACGATGTACTCCATATGTATCGATGCCGATGCTTATTCGAAGCAACATTGAAAAGCGCTTCTAAACTGTGGTGTAAAACTACAGAATTATAATAAAATAGAGAGCTCTTTCTTGTTCACGGCCTGGTGACGAATTGGCTAAAGCTGTGGCGTTTGGTAATATGAGCTTCAGGTTCGAATTCTGGAATTGGCACGGATGTTTGGGAGTGATTCGGAATCCACGTTAAAATGTAGGTAATGGTCTACTCAGTATAAAAGGACCGTAGAGAGACAAACCAAACTAAATCTCTCGTGTTCAGAAGGAACAGAGTGTTGAGGCTAACGTCTACATTATTCTTATATCAGAGTTAACGCAATTGCTATTATTAACATATCTGTTAATTTAACTACATAGACGAGAATTAATGGTCATTCCAGTTGACGAAGGGAAGAATTAACAGTGAATTTTAACAATAGTACTCAACCTCGAGATGAATGGGGTTAGGAGTAGCGCAAATTTAAGCACTGGTTGAATTCAACTCTCAGGAAAAAAGAAAGCTTTGATATAAGAGATTAATTTGGTAGCACTTCACGGCCTTAGAATCATCTGACGCTAAGAGTGGCATAAGACAGTTAAATTTAAATTTCGGAACGAAAAGCGTTGATATTAGAATGTTAATTTTAGCAACCTTGGCACTACGTGGCATAAGAAATAGCGTTAATTGCTTGAATCCACTGCTTTTAGAAGAAATGCATTGATATTAGTGATTGATTTTTAAAGCCATTGAAAGTTTCATTTCAGCCCTTTGGAGGCGGCACCCAGAGTTTAACGAATTCAGCCTGATGGGCTATGTTCTACGTTCTAAATCAAAAATTTGTTGAGTTAAATAGTAATGCACAATGTCTAATCTAAATATAGTAAAATTGGGGTGTTAAAATTCACAGTTAATTCAGATTAGCGTTAAAGGTTAACATAATTAACATTAACAGTTTTTCCTATCTCTAGCACTACATTGCTTCTTATCTCTTTTTCTCACATGTATTTCTTTTAGAAAAACAATTATATAAATTTCTGTATCAATATACAAATATATATACTTTTTGTATTAATGCAAATTATATATAACTGCATATATATGTTTTTATAAAAATATGTAGTTAATTAAAATTTTTGCAATTAAGCGCACAGGAATTCTGCCTAACAAAAATAAAGTAATACACTTGATAGATTGCACAAATTATTACAAAAGCAAAATATTACCAAAAATTTGAATACAATTTCTAAAATTTCAATATTTTGTTTATGGGTAGCATAAAAAATATTTAGAATATACATTTAGTTCGAGTTTTCAAAAGTTAAGATTGGCTTTTCCTTTATCGTATAAAAAGTAGTAGTATAAAAAGTCGCTAAATTATCACCAATCTATTGCCACATATATCGTTAAAAAAAAACCTGAAACGCATGCCAAAAATTAATTTTAACCTGTTTAAAATAACTTGTGATCAATTAAGGAATATTATAGCTAACTATCCAAAGAAAATTTACTCATCAAACATCTTGCACAATGCGATATAAATCTGGCATTAATTGCAATTACTCCATAAAATTGCCTTTACAACATTCTGTATTAATTCAATTGATAAATAAATTCCTACGTATCTTTGAGAATTATAAAGTCTTTCTTACACATATTCCTCTACACAAGTATACACAGTGCGAAGCAAGTAATCCAATTGCGAGTTCCGTACAACTCAAGGGAAGAATAATCAAAGCGGTTGCTTTAAGTATACAATAGTCACTTGACCAACATGCTGACTTCAGTCTGGCAACTCTTATGTGAACTTATATTTTATTTTCATTCTGCACTGGCGTGTCTTGTTTCTGACAGAATATATATATATATATATATTGTAACGTCTCGCCAGTACTAGAGCTATAACGGCTTCAAGGAGAAGACCACTTTTAGGTACATGACAATACGGATTTGTATTTACAAGTATTATATATATACAGAACTCTAATTATTACAATTTATTATTTACAAAAAAAAAAAAAAAAAATGAAAAATAAAGAATTAAATTTGATTCGCAAGCGGAGTTGTCTCAAGGATGGAGATTTTCAGAGTTATCGAGTCTACGACAAATCTAAAACACGTGGTCTGCCCCAGACCTTATTATCAACACGGCGTGATACACGCAACCACAAGCGGCTCACTTTGTAAGCAGGCGGAATCTCCTGCCTGTTAATCCACTTGAAGAGAAAATGCAATAATTCATGTCGAATCGTCGCAGAACACTCTTCTTTCTTTTCCAAAAACCTCTCTTTAAGAAATTCTGACAAAAGGGGTGATCAGCTTCCCTCACTTCTCATTAAAAGTGGACACTTCCTCAGTTTATGGTTTATCACCAATCATGATGCAACAATTCATGGCGTAGTCCATATTGTATCTGTAACCGTATCGGCCTGTGGAGGTCGCACAGACAATCGCTAATTTCATGAGATCGCATTATCCATGATACTGATTATCTGCTATCAGATTTGAGTGACAGGTTGTTTTTCAGTAGTACAAGACACTAATTGCATGTAATATAAATGTTCACAATACTACTTTTCTGCTGTCAGATTTCAGTGATAGGTTGTTATTATGCACTTGTTAAAAAATATACATTCCTCTCTCCTGGGAACGAAAATCTGCAATTCTCCTCGTGAGAAAATTGCTACAATATGGTCAACCGTATTAAAAAAATTATATAAAAATAGAATTTATGATTATAAATCTAAATTATCTCAAATCTCTTTTCATATCAATTGAAATTTCAAGTCAGAAATATCACTGAATATTAGCTACATAGTAGAATTTTTGAATACACATTCTTAAAATTATAGATACTTGCTTATTTATTAGCGTACTTATTTTAGAATCTCACTTCAATTAGAAATTTAATCAAAAGCAACTTTTTTTTTTTTTAAAAATTTGAGATGTCATTTTATAATTTTAAGTGATGTTTCGAATAGATTTTTCTTAAAAGAAAGATTTTTACAGGAAAATAACAAATTTTTGGTTATTTAATAATTTATAGAAAAATACACATAAATATTACTTAGAAATAATCATAAATATTTCTTATTCTTTAGTGAAAAGACACGATATTCATTTATTACAAAAAAAATTGAATAAAATATTAAAAAATTAATTTATTAGATTTAATAATATAACTTTTTATTAGATTTAATAATAATAAAAAATAATTAATCTAATAAAAACGTCTTGACAAAAAAAAAAACATTTGAAAAAAAAAAAATGTAAATAAATAATTTGTAAAAAAATACCAATGTAATGTAAATAATGTAAAATATTATAAAGTAAATAAATAATCTAATAAAAATATCTTGATAGTAGGAAAAAAGAAATAAAAATTTTGCAAACCACTGATCTGATGGTTGTATCGTCTACAATACTGTTTCATTTGATGTAAATATTGATCATGTGATAACCCATTTGTCCTTAGAATAAGAAAATGTATGACGTCATATCTGATCATCATTGACGTCATTTTTGTTACTGGGTTTTACGTTGCAATTTTCATACATTAAAAGGAATTGGAAAATATGAGATTATTGCAAATAAAATAAATAAACAATAATTCCATTGCATTTTATTTAAATTAATAGAAAAATAAATCAGGTCTTATTTTAAAAATCTAAATACAAATTTTGAAAAGTAACCATGATTTTTTTTTAAATTTTTATGCGAAAGAATACATTATTAATTCGGCATTTTTACTTACATTCTAAAATATAAATATTTAAGTAATAGAAGATAAAAACGGCAAAATTTCCATTATATTTTAAAAGTAAATATTTTCAAATAAGATAAACATGTTTATTTAAAATCAAACTACGTTTATTGCAGAAATATTTTATCGAACATAACTAACACGATTTTTTTATTATTAATGAAATGGATTTACAGCGCCATCTGGGGGGAGAATGAAGATCAATCTCACATATAATATATAATATTAAATTTTTAAGAATTGATATATAATATAATTATACAATTTTGTATATAATTTATATAATTTAAAGAAGTATGAAAAAAGTTGAGAAAAAAATGTATGAGAACACATAATTTAAAGCAATTTGAATAAGTCTGTTTAAAAAAAATTATAAAATTATATTCTTTAATAAAAAAAATTCTAATAAAACAATTATTTGAAAACAGAAATTAAAAAAAATTATAATATATTTGTTGGATTAACGAAATTATTCAAAACATACTCGAACACATTGAAACAGATACATTATTTTGTAGATGTGGCCCAATGATGCCAGGCTGCATAAAATAAAACATTTTTAGTTTTGATAAATTTCTATTAAGAAAAAATATCGGTGAAAAGTGCAAACTATATTTTGGTAAAAGATTATCTGGATACTTATGTTTAAATAAAAAGAATATAGAAGGGAAATATAAATATGATTAAATACTAGTAGATTTGGATATAAAAGAAAATAGTGTAAATAAAAAAATATTAATAAATATAATCGTCTGGGTCGATGTACAGGTTAGCCATAAAATTTAGAATTTAATGTAAGAACAAAACGCACAACATCCATCTTAAAAAAAAAAAAAAAAAATAAATAAAATTCCAAACGATTTTCTTTTCTTGAAAATCACATTTTCATTTGGAAATAAAATTCACTTTGCTTTCATCAGACGATCTTTTAGAGCAATTTTACCTTATTTAATTATATAATTGTTAGCTTATGAACTTTACATTAAAAATGTTATGTAAATATTAAGTATTAAAAAATCATGAAAGAAATTTAAAATATATAAATGATAATAAAATAAATTATGTATTACTGATGTAATTAAATTATTAAACTATGTATTAATGATGTAATTTAATTAATAAATTACGTAATAATGATGTAATTAAATTCATAAATTACGTATTAATGATATAATGAAATTATTAAATTATGTATTAATGATGTAATGATTATGATGATTAATGATTAATTTGCATGCATTAATGATTATTTAATGATTAAATTGATTATGAAAAAAAATGTCTGTAAGCATTAGGTGTAAAAATTGGGAAAGATATTTAAAATATTATGCATTAATGATTATGAAAGAAATTTAAATAAACCAATAAAAATAGCTTGTGAAGGAAATTAAAAATATAATGTATTAAAGATCATGAAAGAAATTTAAATAAACCAATAAGAATAGCTTGTGAAAGAAATTTAACCAATAAGAAACGTTGAAAATGGTCAAGTAAACGCAAAACCCCGCTTTCCAAAATAATCTACAGAATTTATGTATAATAAAATTCGAGAGAGCCCAATTGCATAACCTTCAAAAATTTATAATTTTAATTTGAATAAAGTGTTTAAAATCAAATAGCTTTGTGTATAATTTATAAATTTTTAAAAACTACAGTCAAAGCGATCATGCCACCAAATGACATCAAGCACAAACAGAAGTTTTCTGCTTAGTTAAAAATAAGTAATGTAATTTCGTAAAAATAAGTAATATTGAAATTTTTGAATTTATAAATAGATAAACGGATAACAGTAAAATGTTTTTCAAATCCAGTGAACTACAAAAAGACCAAATTAAATTTAAAGATATATTTACATAAATAACATATTTATAAAATGCATCTCTACGTAAAAATCTTCTATAAATTGATTTCCAGTTAGATATGAAATTGCAATGCCGTAAAAATTGCATTGCAAAATTCATTACACCAAAACTACGGGCATAAATAAACATAAACTCCATCCAGTCCCAATACATTACTTTATAAATCGATAAAAAATTATAATATTTTATACAGCGACTTGTATAAAACATTGATTTTCCCTACACAGATAAAAAAATATTAAAAAAAAACCAGGGATATTGAAACTTAAAATTGAAAACAAACTGCGTGCATTTTTATTTAAAATCGATCAAATTTAGGGCCGGGGCCGAAATTCGTTCGCCAACTATAAATCAAAATGCATCAAGTATGTACATATTCATCCGCTCTCTGGTGCCAAAGTTTTATTTAAGTATTCAAATGCCTTTGTTTCACCAGCATTTGCATACATTTCTTTGCTCATTTGCATTTGTTGGCGCGCATGACACAGTAGACCTTAGCTTTAGGGCTGTCTTATCGTGGTAAAGTGTCTTCAAACAGAGAAATTGAATCGATTTTTGAAAACTCAGCTTCGTACCATTGAGCGGGAAATCATTTTGGTAGTTCATAAACATAGAGTGCTTTAGTTTTTACATTACATAACCTCGGCTTTATAAAACCCAATATTTTTGGTAATATTCATGTCTATTAAGGACATTTGTCAATTTAGAGATACTGCACAGACTATTGTGCATCATTATTTGTATTAGTATTGCTAACACACGGAAAAAATTCCAGAATTTCTATTATTTATTTGCTCTGACGGTACTTTCTTTGTAGAAGTATTATTATTAGTATCATTATTATTTTTAGTACATTACATTTCTAAAATGCATCTCTACATACAAATCTTCCACAAATTGATTATCAACTAGATATGAAATTGCAATGCCCTAAAATTGCATTGCGAAATTCGTTATACCAAATTGGATGCCTAAATAAACATGAACTCCATCCAGTTCTTAATACATTACGTTATAAATCGATAAAAATTAGAATATTTTATACTGCAATCATTCATAATATTTTATACAAAAAATAACAATAACAGTATGAATATAGTAAATAATGATAATATTTTCGAAATATTCGACTATATACCAGAAATATAAAAAATAAAAATATAATTATATATTATCATTATTAATCCTATATATCATATCATCATTACAAATTATTAATATTATTTATATATTATCGACCATATAGAATTATATTTATCTTTCTTCTACATATAGAAGAAAAATAAATATAATGAAAAAAAATTAGCACCCTAAATTATTATAGCTTTTAAATTTTACAAATAGAAGAAATACCATTTATGTATAGATAGACAGATTACAGTAAAATGTATTAAAAATTCAGAGAACTGCAAAAATCCCAAATTAAATTGAAAGGCACATTTACATAAATAAAATAAAATAAACATTACATTTCTAAAATGCATCTCTACGTAAAAATCTTCCCCCAAATCAATTACGAGCTAGACATGAAATTGCTATTGCAAAATTCATTATACCAAACTGGGTTCTTAAATAAACATGAACTACATCCATACATTACTTTATAAATCGATAAAAATAAATTAGAATATTTTATACAGAAATTCGTATAAAACATTGATTTTCCTTACACAGATAAAAAATACAAAAAATACAGGGATATTGTAACTGAAAATTGAAAACTCTAAACCAAACTGCGTGCACTTTTATTTAAAATCGATCAAATTTAAGGTCCTGGGCACTGAAATTCATTCGCCAACTATAAATCAAAATTGCATCAAGTATGTACATATTCATCCGCTCTCTGGTGCGAAAGTTTTATTTAAGTATTCAAATGCCTTTGTTTCACCAGCATTTGCATACATTTCTTTGCTCATTTGCATTTGTTGGCGGGCATGACACAGTATACCATGGCTTTCGGACTGTCTTATCACTGTAAAATATCTTCAAACAGAAATTGAATTGATTTTTGAAAACTTAACTTCTTATACCATGGAGCGGGGAATCACTTTGGTAGTTCATAAACATAGAGTGCTTTTAGTTTTACATTACATAACCTCGGCTTTATAAAACCCAGTATCTTATAACCTTGTCCATTACGGACTTTTGTCAGTTTAGAGATAATGCGCAGATTATTCTGCATCATTATTTATTTGTATTGGTATAACACATGGAAAAAATACTTTATTCTTTAAATAATGGTTATACATATTGTACTAGTAGTGTGGATGGTCGCACATTCCTCCTTGATGGAAGGATTGTCTTAGGCTTTGACATAAACCGGAAACTTTTAATACGCAAGCCGTGGTTAACCATATACATTTAATTATTTGGAATATAATTTTTTATAATTTTTTTAAAAATCATTTAATTTTATTGAAATCTGTATATTACTATTAAATCCACATCACATTATTGATGTATTGTTAAATACTACTGAAAACACTATATAACATCATTGATACACCATACTGCTACACCATACCACATGACTGCGCTTATGTCAAATACTACTACTACACCACACCACACCACATTACTATGGGTAAAACGAAAATGGTCTTTTATGTTTTAGGGAATGATATAGGCATACATATTTTGCCACTAATGTGGAGGGTAGCACATTCATCCTTTGACGGAAAGACATTCCAGCCTATGGTACCTTTGGCTTCGGCATAAACACGGTAATTTCACTAAAAAAGTCGTGGTTGATCATATGCAAGCAATTGTTTTTGTTTAATTTTCCTGTTTTTATAATTGTTTTTAAATCAGCTTAAGTTTGTTGCCATCAATCTACTACTATTACATCACATTATTGATGCGCTATTAAATACTACTAATTTACTATATCACATCACTGAGAGTATCTAAAATATTATTATTTGATCAACCACTTCACTAAAATTATGTCAAATACTATTACTACTTACTATCACTTACTTAATACATCACTGAGCTTAGTTCACATAATATCACTATACCACACCACGCCTATCACATTGTAAGCTGAAACTAAAATGCCTTTTATTCTTTAGGGAATATGTCCGTACATGTTGTGCTATTAGTGTGGAGGGCTGCACATTCATCCTTGATGGAAGGGAAATACAGAAACTGTGAAAGTTCTAATTGCTCCTGAAGGTTTCGAACAAATCACTTTTGATGAGCAATTCACCAGACCTCTCATTTCTAATATAAATCAAATTCTTCAAAGTGCCCCTAATATGCTTTCAACAAGTTTAGCAGTTGCTTGGCTGGAATGTGAAGAATCTTAAGCATTCAGCATATGAAAACTAATTGGTGTATTTTTTTATAACACTTTTCATATTGATTTTTAGAGGCTAATTTTTGGAGGTTAAATTTTTAGAACTGAAACCAGTTCTACGTCAAATCTCTCCCCTTATATATTTCTAACAAAACAATTCATATGAAATAACATATCATTCGTTATAAAGAAATGTTATACCTCCTTACGTTAAGGAAAGAAAGTAAAGCTTTCATAAAGCACAATTACGATACTGTAGTTATTTTGGCAACAAATTGGCAAAAGAATTTCAGTGAAAAGCGTGCTTTAAAGCACAATATCAGTATCGCAATGATTTTGATAAGTTTAACGAATAAATTGCAAGATATTGACAAGACAAATTTAACATGATGCGTAGAGTTTTAAAAACGGTTTTTCTCGTTTTTCTATCCTAAAAATTGTTTCATACCAAAGTGTCAGTTTGGCGTTCTTTTTTAATAAAACAAATCTAAAGAAATAGCCTATCTTATAAAGATACTGTAAATCTCATTTATTTTACAAAGAGGAAAAAGTGAACTTTTATAAAGTAGCGTAGAAAGGATATACCCTAAATCTGTAAAGCATACAATCTAATAATCTGATGTGTTTGACGTTAAAATAGGAGAAATTGACACTAAACATTAAAATTGGCATGATAAATTGTATTTCAGGTTATCTATCTTAAAATCATTTATATGAAACAAATCTGAATCTTATGTTGTTTTAAAATATTGCATTTTGATAACGCCTTTTTTACGTTGAATTTATCAATCAAGTATTGAATCAAATTGCATTGTGTATAAAAACGAAAGTTTTAATTGATTTATTTAATTTGTATTACCATATATTTTATTGTGCATTTAAATCTATCGATTTAATTTAAATCTATGCTGAATATACCGGTTCTCGTTAGATCACCGAAGTCAAGCATCATTGGGCGCGGTCAGTACTTGGGTGGGTGACCACCTGGGAACATCGCGTGCCGTTGGCATTCACAAATTTGGGACCTGAATGGCCGAGTGTCTAGCGCTCTGGCGCTCGGTGCCACAGGTTTCGGGTTCGAATCCCGGCAGTGCCATGGATGTTTGTAGGGTTAGGAATCCACTTTAAACCGTAGGTCCCGGTCTCATATGACTGTAAGAGCGTCACGGAGCCAAAGTCAGACTTCTACATACGGGTGCTCCATTACAACAGAAGCTGCTTCCTTCCCCTTTCAATCATGAGTACGTAAGGGCTCGTGGGCTTGATCATCCAAGTGGGATAATAAATAACAAAAAAATCTATCAAACCTAATTAGTTATCATTTGAATAACAAAAGAATCACAACAAAATTTCAAACTAGCATCATATATTGTATTTCAGACATTATCTATCGATATCAAACAACTGTTAACTGCGTTGTATTAAAATGTTGTATTTTTGTAACCTTTTTTATGTTGATTTTATCAAGGAGGTATTGAATCACATTATGTTATGCATTCAAAACAAATATGTTCATTTATACATTTAATTTGAATCATCGTATATTATATTGTGCATTTAAATTGAACAAGACTAAATCGGTCCCAATTACACAACAAAAACAAATCTGGTGAACAACCTATCTGGTGTTATTAAACTGCCACAAAGCTTCTCTGTTCAAGTGTAAAGAAAATGCCATTTCAATAAAACACAATTTTAGTAGCACAGACAATTTGAGATAAAAGCTGACGCTATCGTCACATGTTCGTTCCGGGTATTCGCCTCGCTTGCTACATGCAGTCTTAATTGTTATTTATGCTAGACTCTTACAAATTATTGATGGGAATAACTATAAAGTTATCTCTGGGAGCTATTGATTGTGTTCATGGGGGCAATTATTATAAGTGGTGGGTTGACTCGAGAGTTACAGGGCTTCAGAAAACAGAGATTTTACGTCCAATTAAATACCTCGTCTGGAATTAAGTGATGGAGGAAACTCTTTCGGAATATGAATTTTTACTCTTTAACCTTACTGAGTTAATGATTTTGATCCATGAATTATAATTTTTAAAACTTAACCAAGGTAAAAGGTGCGTTATAAATATGCTTTTAATTGACAAATTTCTTAACTATTGATGGCATTTTAAAATTTTTGTATTAGCTGTAATTAAACTTTTACACAAATGTAAGGGAAAATAAAAATAAAAACATTCAAAAAATTATTACAGCATAGGAAGTCAATGTTGAGACTAAATTACAATTGAAAAATTTAGCATTCAAATCTTAGTATAAGAGTTCTCAATCAATATGAACGAATTTCACCATTTGTGATGTTGTGACTTATCCTAAGAGACCTACAACGCGGGGGCGGACATCCTATGAATATTTTAATCATTGTACGCATTAGATGTTTACACATGGGTAATTTACTCATGGATGGAGGTAAATCAGCTTTTGTTGTGATAGAGCATCAGTAGGTGGAAGTCTGACTTGGTTCCGAATAGCTGCTTTTTACGAAATAGTATTATCAGCCCTACGCCCAACAGCCATATTAGACCAGGATCAAATATCATAGCATATAAAGCATATGCTCTAACATGGAAAACATATAATCTCTGTAAAGCATATATTGTAGTTCTGTAAAGCCTATACTCGAATACTTTGATGTATTTGACGTTAAATGAGAAATTGGCAACAAAATTTCAAACTCTCATTATATATTGCATTTCAAGAGATCTATATACAGGTATATATCGTAAAATCATTTATATAACTACTATGAATCTTATGTTGTATTAAAATATTGCATTTTAATAACGCTTTTTTATGTTGATTTTATCAAACGGAAATGAATCAAGTTGTATTTATTACGTATTCAAAACAACATTTCAATTTAAGTATTTAATTTTATTATCATATATTATGCTGTGCATTTAAATCAAACAACCCTAAATCGTCCCCAAATACAAAAAAAAACAAATCAGGTGAACAACCCATCTTGTGTTATAAAACAGCTATAAACCTTTCCTCGTTTAAGTGAAAATAAAATGCCATTTCAATAAAACACACTTTTAGTAGCACAGACAATTTGAGATAAAGCTGACGCTATCGTCTAATTTTCGTTCCGGGCATTCGCCTCGCTCGCTACTCGCAACCTTAATTGTTATTTATGCTAGACTCTTTCAAATTATTGATGGAATAACTATAAAACTATCTCTGGGGAGCTATCGACTGTGTTTATGGGGGAAAATTATTGTAAGTGGTGGGTTGACTCAAGAGTTATAGGGCTTCGGAAAATAGAGATCCTCGTCTGGAATTAAGTGGCATGGAGGAAAATCTTTGAAATAGGAATTTTTAATCTTTAATCTTATTGAGATAATGGCTTTTTTATCCATCAATTATAATTTTAAAAAACATTAATCGAGTGGAAATGTGTTATAATAATGTTTTAAAAGGATATTTTTGTTTTTTGATTGCATTTTAAAATTATTGCATTAAATTTCACATAAACAGTAGGGAAAATAAAATAACTATTCAAAAAAAAAAAAAAATTACAACATATGAAGTCAATGTTGAGACTAAATTACAAATGACAAATTCTGCATTCAATATTTATTATAAGAGTTCGCAAAGAATATAAATGAATTTCATCATTTGTGATGTTGTGCCCCATCCTCAGATATCTGCAGCGCCGGATGGGCGTTCCATGAGTAATTTACTCATGGCATGTCTACTCATTGTGTTTACCCATGGATGTAGGTAAATCAGCATTTGTTGTGGCAGAGCACCAGTAGGTGGAAGTCAGTCTTGGTTCCGAATAGCTGTTTTTTACTGAATAGTATTGTGAGCTTTACGCCCAACAGCCATATTAAACCAGGATCACATATTCTAGTATATAAAGCATATACACTAACATATAAGAAATATACTCTCTGTAAAATATATATTCTAGCTCTTTAAAGCAAATTATCTAATATTTTGGTGCATTTGTTGCTAAATTGTGATTAATTGACAAAAACCTTTCAAGCTGGGCATGATATAATGTATTTAAGGAGGTTATCTATTATCTAGAAATTATTTATATCAAACAACTCCGAATCTTTTAAAATTTGCATTTTCAAAACACTTTTTTACATTGATTTTATCTAACGGGTATTAAATCAAATTGTAATAAGTACCCAAAATAAATGTTTTAATTAATTTATTTAATATGTATTATCATAATTAATATTTATTTTTTAATCAAACAATCTTAAATCGTTCCCAATTGCACAAACAAAATAAATCCAAACAAATTTTCAAACTGCCATGATATATTGTATTTCAGGAAGTTATCTATCGTGAAATCATTTACACTCATGTCCATAAATTAAGGATAATTCAGAATCACACAGAAATTGAAATCTAAAATAAAAATTTCACCTGTAGAATTATCACACACATTGAAGAAGAATATGCAAATTACAGGAAACCACCAGATGGCACGGATAGTACGTCACAATGACGAGAGTGTAAGAGAGGGTATATAAGGAATGGTGGCAAAGAAGTAAAATTGTTCACAAGCCCATTAAAAGGCCTTTCAGTGTAAAACCGCATAGTTATGGCACAAAGGAAGCATTTGGATGATTTTTAAGTGGTAGAATTATCGGACGACTGGAATGTGGACGTACCCAGCTGGAAGTATCCGAGGAACTTGGAATCGCCCAGAGTGTCATCTCCAGGCTTTGGCAACGATTCCAAGATGATGGTAATGTGAGTAGATGTTACAGCACAGGTCACCCCGAGTTACAACGCCGAATGAGGACCGGTATTTGGCAGTTACTGCCAAAAGAAACAGACGGAGCACAGCCTCGTGAGCCTGTCTCGTCAGCTCTCTTCAGCTACCGGTTACGACAGTTTCAAGGCAGTCCGTGTACAGACGCTTAGGGCACATTGGTCTATATGCTCGTAGGCCTGTCAGATGTGTTCACTAACCGCAACTCACTGTCGCCTGCGATTAACCTGGAGTAGAGAGTATGCATTGTGGACACCGCAACAGTGGTCTTGTGTGATGTTTTCCGACGAGTCCAGGTTTAGTTTGCAGTCTGATTCTCACCGGACTTTCATATGGAGAGCGCCAGGTACCCGTTACCACCAAGAGAACACCATTGAACGACACCGTTACGGTGGTGCAGGATGGCTGGTTTGGGGAGGAATTATTCTTGGTTACAGAACTGACCTGCATGTTCAGAGTGTAACGATGACAGGCCACATCTATCGGGATGTCATTCTGGAACAACATGTACGTTTGTTTCGGGGCGCCATGGGTGCTGAATTTCTGTTTATGGATGACAATGCCCGTCCTCACCGTGCAAACATTGTAGACGAATGCCTTCAATTGGAGGAAATCACCCGTATGGATTGGCCAGCATGCTCACCGGACTTGAATCCAATAGAGCATGTGTGGGATATCCTTGGCCGACGAATTGCAACCCGTCAACCCCCTCCCATCTGTCAACCGGAACTTTCGGAGAGCATTGCTTGATGAGTGGTGTAATATTCCCCAAGATCAGATTGATAATTTGATACTCAGCATGCCTAGGCGTTGTAAGGCCTGTATTGCATCGTCCGGGAGTCATACTCCATATTAACCATCATACTAACCATGTTATACTGTTTTTTGTAAATAGGTATTTTTTGAAATTTTCTGCAGGGAGTAAAAATCGCAATTTTTATTAATTATGTCAAACATATAGCATCTTTTTTGCTCTTTACCATTTTGTTTAATAAATAGACTTTACAAATAAGTCAAATTTGTTTTGCTTCTGTCTCTTTCTTTGCCACAACTTCATTATCCTTAATTTATGGACATGAGTGTATATCAAAAACTGTAAATCTTATGTTGCATTAAAGTATTGCATTTTAATAACGTTTTTTTATGTTGATTTTATCAAACAGGTATTTAATCATATTGTATTATGTATTCAAATCAAAAGTTCTTAATTTATTTACTTAATTTGCATTGTCGTATTTTGTGTATTTAAATCAAACAACCCTAAATCATTTCGAATTACACAACAAAAACAAATCTGGTGAACAACCTATCTTGTGTGGTGAAACAGCCATAAATCGTCTCTGTTCAAGTCAAAATAAAAGGCCATTTCAATAAAACACACTTTTAGTAGCACAGACAATTTGAGATAAAAGCTGACGTTATCGTCTCATTTTCGTTCCGGGCATTCGCCTCGCTTGCTCCTTGCAACCTTAATTGTTATTTATGAGCTCTCTTTCAAATTATTGATGAAAATAACTATAGAATTATCTCCCTGGAGCTATTGATTGTGTTTATGGGGGGAATTATTGTAAGCGGTGGGTGGACTCAATAGTTTTATACGAGTTTCAGGAAATAGAGATTTTACGTACAATTAAATACCTCGTCTGGAATTAAGTGGCATTGAAGAAAATCTTTAGGAATATGAATTTTTACTGTTTAACCTTGTTGGGATGATGGTTTAGATCCATGAATTACATTTTTTTAATTAATCTAGTTGAATTGTGTTATAATTATGTTTGAAAAGGATAATACTTTGCTTAGTGATTGCATTTTAAAGTTTTTGCATTAGCTGTGAGTCAACATCACATAAACCTTAAGGAAAATAAAGAAATATTCTGCATTCAGTTCTTAGATTAAGAGTAAACAGATAATATGAATAAATTTCACAATTTGTGATGTTGCGACGCGCTGATTGGATGGCTAAAACACTGTACTCATTGGGAGCCATTGGCTACTCATGGGAAGTTTACTCATGTGATGTCTGATTGTACTCATTGAATGGCTACTCATTCTACTCATTGGATGTCTACTCATTCTACACATTGGATATCTACTCATTTAGTTTATTTGTCTGTACTCATGGACTACTTATGGGTTGTTTACTGTGGGATGTCTATCCATTGTACTCATTGAATATCTATTTACTCATGGGTATTCATTGTTTACTCATGGGATGTCTATTCATTGTACTCATTGGATGTATACTCATTGAATATCTACTCATGGGTAGTTTATTCATGGATGTCAACTCATTGTACTGGGTAGTGTATTCATTGGATGTATACTCATGGGTAGTGTATTCATTGGATGTCTACTCATTGTACTCATTGATTATCTACTCATGGGTAGTTTACTCATGGGATGTCTATCCATTGTACGCATTAGATGTTTACACTGGGTAGTTTACTAATGGATGGAGGTAAATCAGGTTTTGTTGTAATGGAGCACATGTAGGTGAAAGTCGGATTTGGTTCCGAATAGCTGCTTTTTACGGTATAGTATGGTCAGACCTACGCCCAAAAGTCGTATTAGACCAGGTTCATATACACTAGCGTATAGAGAATATACTCTTATGTATAAGACATATTCTCACTGTAAATCATATATTCTAGCTCTGTAAAGCCTATACTTTAATATTTTGATGTTAAATTGTGAGAAATGGGCAACAAAATATTTCAAACTTGCATAATATATTGTATTCCAGGAGGTTATCTATAGCAAAATAATTTAATTCAAAGATCTCTAAATGTTGCATAAAAATGTTGCATTTTAATGCTTTTTTAAGCAATTAAGCAATCTTATTAAGCAGGTATTGAATCAAATGGTATTGTGCATTCAAAAAAAAAATATTTATTTTTGTATTATCGTATATTATATTGTGTATTTAAATCAAACATTCCTAAAAAGTTTCTAATTACACAACAAAAACGAATCTGGTAAACAACCTATCTCGTGTTGTAAAACAGCCATAAACCTTCTCTGTTCTAGTGAAGAGAAAAGGATATTTCAATAAAACACAATTTCAGTAGCACAGGCATTTTGAGATAAGAGCAGACGCTATTGTCTAATTTTTGTTCCGGGTATTCGCCTCTCTCGCTACTCGCAACCTTAATTGTTATTTATGCTAGACTCTTTCAAATTATTGATGGAAATAACTATAAAGTTATCTCTGGGGGGCTATTGATTGTGTTTATGGGGGCAATTATTGTAAGTGGTGGGTTAACTCGAGAGTTATAGGGGCTTCGAAAATAGAGATTTTACGTCCAATTAAATACCTCGTCAAGAATTAAGTGCCGAAGTGGAAAATCTTTGGAATATGAATTTTTACTCTTTAACCTAATTGAGATGATGATTTTGATCCATAAATTGTAATTTTTAAAAATAATCAATGTGAAATGTGTTATAATTATGTTTTAAAAGGAAAACTTTACATATAATGATTGCATTTTAAAAATTTTGGTATTAGATGTGATTCAACCTCACATAAACGTTAGTAGAAAAAAACATTCAAAAATTTATTACAACATATGAAATCAATGTTAAGTATAAATTACAAATGAAAGATTCTGTATTCAATTCTTAACATAAGAATTCGCAAATAATATTAACGTATTTTACCATTTGTTATGTTGTGACTCCTCTTTAGAGACCTACAGCGCGGGAAGGACTCACGGGATGTCTATTCATTGTACTTAATGGATGTCTATTCATGGGTACTTCATTCAGGGATGTCTATTCATGGATTGTTTACTCATTGGATGTCTAATAATGGGTAGTTTACTCATTAGATATCTATTCGTGCGTAGTTTACTCATTGGATGTCTACTCATGGGTAGTTTACACATGGAGGGAGGTAAAGCATATACTCTAGCATACAAAGCATACACTTTAGCTTATAAAGCATATACTGTAGCATATAAAGCATATATTCTAGCTCTGTAAAGCATATTCTCTAATATTTTGAAGTATTTGACGTTAAATAGTGAGAAAGTAGCAACAAATTTCAAACTGGCATTATATATTGTAGTTCAGGAAGGTATCAATCGTAAAATTATTTAAATCAAACAATTGCGAATCTTACATTGTATTAAAATATTGCATTTTAATAAAGAATTTTAAATAATATCTATATAATAGTGTAGTATATCTATAAATTTCACTTATCTTACAAAAAGAAAAAGTGAGATTTTATAAACGTGTGCTCTAGCATATACATATATTCTAACATTTAAACCATGTACTTACACAAAAGCATATACTCTAGCACTGTAAATCATACCCTAATATTTTGATGTGTTTACGTCAAATTGTAAGAAATAATTTCAAACTGACATGCTATATTGTATACAAGGAGGTCATCTATCGTAAAATAATTTAAATCAACAACTCTAAATATTGTAATAAAATGTTGTCTTTTAAGGTTTTTTATGTTGATTTTATCAAACAGGTATTGCATGAAATTGTATTATGTATTCAAAACAAAATCTTTAAATTATTTAATTAATTTGTATTATCGTATATTTAAATCAAATACACCTAAATCATTTCATATTACACAACAAAAACAAATCCGGGGACAACTTATCTTGTGTTGTAAAACAGCTATAAACCTTTTTTACTCAAGTGTAAAGAAAAGGCCATTTTAATAAAACGCAATATCAGTAGCACAGACAATTTGAGATAAAAGCTGACGCTATGTCTAATTTTCGTCCCGGGTATTCGCCTCGTTCTTGCTACTTGCAACCTTAATTGTTATTTATGCTAGACTCTTTCAAATTATTGATGGGAATAACTATAAAGTTATCTCTGGGAGCTATCGATTGTGTTTATGGGGGTAATTATTGTAAGTGGTGGGTTCACTGAAGAGTTATAGGGCTTCGGAAAATAGAGATTTTAAGTCCAATTAAATACCTCGTCTGGAATTAAGTGGCATGGAGAAAAATTTTTTTTTTTTTTTTTTGAATATTTTTTACTTTTTAATCAGATGGTTTTGATCCATGAATTATAATTCTAAAAATTAATCAATTAATAATAAATAAATAGTTTCTTATATATTGACTGCCTTTTAAAATTTTTGTATTAGTGGTGATTAAAGTTCACAGAAACGTTGGTGAAAATAATAATAAGCATTAAAAAATTATTACAACATATGAAGTCAATGTTGAGACTACATTACAAATGAAACATTCTGCATTCAGTTCTTAGTATAAGAGTTCTCAAACAATGTGAATTAATTTTACCACTTGTGATGTTGTGATTCATCCTCATAGACCTACAGCTCGGGACGGTTATCCCCATGAGTAGTTCACATAAGATGTTCACATCTCATTGTACTCATTGGATGCCTACTTATAGGCAGTTTACTCATAGGATGTCTACTGATTGTATTACTCTAGCTCTGATTGTACTCATTGAATAGCCACTCATGTCTAGTTTACTTATGAAATGGCTACCCATTGTACTTGGATGTTTACTCATGGGATGTTTACCCATTATACTTGGATGTCTACTCATGGGTAGTTTACTCATGGAATGTCCACCCACTACTACTCATTGGATGTCTACTCATGGGTAGTTTACTCATGGAATGTCCACCCACTACTACTCATTGATGTCTACTCATGGGTAGTTCACTCATTGATTTCTACCCATTGCTTTCAGTGGATGTTTACTCATGGGTAGTTTACTCATGAATGGAGGTAAATCAGCTTTGATTGTGATAGAGAACCAGTATGTAGAAATCTGATTTTTTTCCGAATAGTTGCTTTTTACAGGATAGTTTTACAGGATAGTCAGCCCTACACTCAACAGCGATATTAGACCAGGATCATATGATTTATATCATATAAACTCTTTTTATCAAATAACTTTGACTCATATGTCACGTTAAAATATGGCATTTTAATAAAGACTTTTTGAGGATGATTTTATCAAACGGATATTGTATCAAATTGTATTATAGATTCAAAACCAACGCTTTAATTTATTTATTCAATTTACAGTGAGCGTTTTTGATAATGTATTTAAACCAAACAAGCCTAAATCGTTCCCAATTACACAACAAAAACAAATCCGGTGAACAGCATATCTTGTGTTATAAAAACTTTATAAACCTTTTCTGTTCAAGTGTAAAGAAAAGGCCATTTCAATAAAACACTATTTTAGTAGCATTCAAAAGTTTGAGAAAAAGCTTTACACTATCGTCTCATTTTCGTTCCGGGTATTTCGCTTGCTACTTGCAACCTTGATTGTTATTTATGCTAGACTCTTTCAAATTATTGATGGAGATAACTATAAAATTATCTCTGAGGAGCTATCGATTGTGTTTTTTTTTTTTTGGGGGAGTTATAGTATTGGTGGGTTGAGTCAAGAGTTATAGGTCTTCGGAAAATAGAGATTTTACGTCCAATTAAATACCGCTCTGAATTAAGTGGCATAGTAGTGAAAATCTTTTGAATGTGAATTTTTACTCTTTAACCTTATTGAGATGATGGGTTTTTTTATCCATAAATTATAATTTAAAAATAATCAGGTGAAATGTGTTATAATTATGATTTAAAAGGAAACTTTTTATGTATTGATTACATTATAAAGTTTTTGTATTAACTGTGACTAAACTTCACATAAACGTTCCCAGAAAATATAAAAATGTTCAAAAATTATTACAACATATGAATTCATTGTAGAGACTAAATTACAAATGAAAAATTCTACATTCATTTCTTAATAAAAGAGTTTGAAATCAATATGAACGAATTTCATCATTTCTGATGTTGTGACGCATCTTCAGATACCTACAGCGTGGGCGGGACATCCCATGAGTTGTTTACTTGGGGCTACTCATTACACTCATTGTAAGCATTGGATGTCTAATGATTGTACTCATGGGATGTCTGCTCATTCTATGCTATGATGTCTATTCATTATGTTCAGTGTATGTCTACTATTATACTAATTTGTTGTCTACTCATAGGATGTCTACTCATTGTACTTTTGGTCTAATCATTGTACTGATTTGTTGACTCATGGGATGTCTACTCATTGTACTCACTTGAAACTCATTATACTAATTTGTTGTCTACTCATAGGATGTCTACTCATTGTACTCACTTGAAGACTACTCATTAGTACTGAAAATCTTGTTGTCTAATGGGATGTTACTCATTGTACTCACTTGAAGAAGATACTAATTTTTTTATCATGGATGTATAATTGTACTCAAAAATAAGCTCAGGTGAATACTAATTTGTGTCTATAATGGATGTTTTAAAAGGAAAAGACTTTTATACTAGTTTGTTGTCTACATTATAAATGTTTTCATTGTACTAACTGAAGACTACTCATTATACTAGTTTGTTGTCTACATGGGATGTCTACGTTGTACTCACTTGAAAACTATTATACTAATTTGTGTCTACTCATGGGATGTCTACTCATTGTACTCACTTGAAGACTAAATTATAAAGTTTGTTGTCTAAAATGTCTACTCATTGTACTCACTTGAAGTCTTATTATACTAATTTTGTCTACTCATGGGATGTCTACTATTGTACTCACTTGAATTTCATCATTATACTAATTTGTGATGTCTATCTCATGGGATGTCTACTCATTGTACTCACTTGAATCCCATTGTACTAATTTGTTGTCTACTCATGGGATGTCTACTCATTGTACACTTTGAAGTCTAATCATTGTACTAATTTGTTGTCTACTTGGATGTCTACTCATTGTACTCACTTGAAGACTACTCTTTATACTAGTTTGTTGTCTCTTGGGATGTCTACTCTTGTACTTCACTTGAAGACTACTCATTATACTAGTTTGTTGTCTACTCATGGGATGTCTACTCATTGTACTCACTTGAAGTCTAATCATTGTACTAATTTGTTGTCTACCATGGGATGTCTACTCATTGTACTCACTTGAAGTCTAATCATTGTACTAATTTGTTGTCTACTCATAGGATGTCTACTCATTGTACTCACTTGAAGTCTAATCATTGTACTAATTTGTTGTCTACTCATAGGGATTTCTACTCATTGTACTCACTTGAAGACTAATCATTGTACTAATTTGTTGTCTACTCATGGGATGTCTACTCATTGTACTCACTTGAAGACTACTCATTGTACTCAGTTTGTTGTCTAATGGGATGTCTACTCATTGTACTATAAGTCTAATCATTGTACTGTCTACTCATGGGATGTCTACTCATTGTACTCACTTGAAGACTACTCATTATACTAATTTGTTGTCTACTCATGGGATGTCTACTCATTGTACTCACTTGAAGTCTACTCATTATACTGATTTGTTGTCTACTCATGGGATGTCTACTCATTGTACTCACTTGAAGACTGCTTATTATACTAGATTTGTTGTCTACTCATGGGATGTCTACTCATTGTACTCACTTGAAGACTAATCATTGTACTAGTTTGTTGTCTACTCATGGGATGTCTACTCATTGTACTCACTTGAAGACTCTGCTCATTATACTGATTTGTTGTCTACTCATGGGATGTCTACTCATTGTACTCACTTGAAGTCTGCTCATTATACTGATTTTTTGTCTACTCATGGGATGTCTACTCATTGTACTCACTTGAAGTCTAATCATTGTACTGATTTGTTGTCTACTCATGGGATGCCTACTCATTGTACTCACTTGAAGTCTAATTATTGTACTGATTTGTTGTCCACTCATGGGATGTCTACTCATTGTACTCACTTGAAGTCTAATCATTGTACTGATTTGTTGTCTACTCATAGGATGTCTACTCATTGTACTCACTTGAATACTCATTGTACTAATTTGTTGTCTACCATAGTCTACTCATGGGAAGTCTAATCATTGTACTCACTTGTTGTCTACTCATAGGGATGTCTACTCATTGTACTCACTTGAAGTCTATCATTATACTAATTTGTTGTCTACTCATAGGATGTCTACTCATTGTACTCACTTGAAGTCAAATCATTATACTAATTTGTTGTCTACTCATAGGATGTCTACTCATTGTACTCACTTGAAGTCTGCTCATCATACTGATTTGTTGTCTACTCATGGGATGTCTACTCATTGTACTCACTTGAAGTCTGCTATTTGTACTGATTTGTTGTCTACCATGGGATGTCTACTCATTGTACTCACTTGAAGACTAATCATTGTACTAGTTTGTTGTCTACTCATAGGATGTCTACTCATTGTACTCACTTGAAGTCTGCTCATTGTACTGATTTGTTGTCTACTCATGGGATGCCTACTCATTGTACTCACTTGAAGTCTAATCATTGTACTGATTTGTTGTCTACTCATGGGATGTCTACTCATTGTACTCACTTGAAGTCTAATCATTGTACTGATTTGTTGTCTACTCATAGGATGTCTACTCATTGTACTCACTTGAATCTAATCATTGTACTAATTTGTTGTCTACTCATAGGATGTCTACTCATTGTACTCACTTGAAGACTACTCATTATACTCACCATGGGATGTACTCATTGTACTCACTTGAAGTCTACTCATTATACTGATTTGCTGTCTACTCATGGGATGTCTACTCATTGTACTCACTTTGAAGTCTACTCATTATACTAATTTGTTGTCTACTCATGGGATGTCTACTCATTGTACTCACTTGAAGTCTGCTCATTATACTAATTTGTTGTCTACTCATGGGATGTCTACTCATTGTACTCACTTTGAAGTCTGCTCATTATACTGATTTGTTGTCTACTCATGGGATGTCTACTCATTGTACTCACTTGAAGTCTACTCATTATACTAGTTTGTTGTCTACTCATGGGATGTCTACTCATTGTACTCACTTGAAGTCTACTCATTATACTGATTTGTTGTCTACTCATGGGATGTCTACTCATTGTACTCACTTGAAGTCTACTCATTATACTGATTTGTTGTCTACTCATGGGATGTCTACTCATTGTACTCACTTGAAGTCTACTCATTGTACTCTACTTGAAGCCTACTCATTGTACTCACTTGAAGTCTACTCATTGTACTGATTTGTTGTCTACTCATTGAACTCACTTGATGTCTACTCATGGGAGACCTACTCATTGTACTCATTGATGTCTACTCAACGTACTCATTGGATGTCTATTCATGCGTTGTTTACTCATAGAATGTCTACTCATTGTACTCATTGTATTACTACTCATGGGTATTTTACTCATGGATGGAGGTAAATCAACTTTTGTTGTGATAGAGCACCAGTAGGTTGAAGTCTGAGTTGGTTCCGAACATCTGCTTTTTATGGGACAGTATTGTCAGCCCTACGCCCATGCCCATTAGACCAGGATCATCTACTCTAGCATATAAAGCATATACTCTAACATATAAACCGTATACTCTTTAAAGAATATATTCTAGCTCTGTAAAGCATATACTCTAATATTTTGATGTATTTGACGATAAATGGTCAGAAATTGACTACAAAAAATTATAAACTGGCATGATATAATATATTTCAGGAGGTTATCTGTTATCTAGAAATTATTTAAATCGAACAATTCTGAATCTTTTAAGATTTGCATTTTAATAATACTTTAATTATACTGATTAATAATTTTTATGTTGATTTTATCAAACGAGTATGAAATCAAATTGTATTATAGATTCAAAACCGAAATATTTTATTTATTTACTTAATCTGTATTATCATATATCGTGTATTTAAATCAAACAAGCCTAAATCGTTTCCAATTACACAACAAAAGCAAATCTGGTGAACAACGTATCTTGTGTTATAAAACGGCTATAAACCCTTTTAGTCAAGTGTAAAGAAAAGGCCGTTTCAATAAAACACACTTTTAGTAGCGCAGACAATTTGAGATAAACCTGACGCTATTGTCTAATTTTTGTTCGCCTCGCTCTTGCTACTTGCAACCTTAATTGTTGTTTATGCTCTCTCTTTCAAATTATTGATGGAAATAACTATAAAATTATCCCTGGGGAGCTATCAATTGTGTTTATGGGGTGGGAATTATTGTAAGTGGTGCGTTGACTCAAGAGTTATAGGGCTTAAGAAAATAGAGATTTTACGTCCAATTAAATACCTCGTCTGGAATTAAGGGGCATAGACTAAAATCTTTTGTAATATGAATTTGTACTCTTTAACTTTATTGAGACGATAGTTTTATTCCGTGAATTATAATTTAAAAAAATTAATTAGGGTAAAATGTTTTATAATTATGATTTAAAAGGAAAATGTTAATATATTTATTGATTACATTTTACAATTTTTCATTAGCTGTGTAGGGAAAATAAATATATTTATGTATATATATATATATTCAAAAGATTAGTATAACTTATGAGGTCAATGTTCAGACTAAATTATAAAAAAAAAATTCTGCATTCAATTTTAGCTTAAGAGTTTGTTTCTACACAACCTACGAAATTTTCAACTACATCACGACTGAGGATTTTCGTCCTATACTGAATTATTTTGATTTTATTTTATTCATTTAGAACTATTATTCTGGTCTATACCATTTTTAAATGGCAAAGGAGATTCGGACTCGAATCACAGCCCCGATATATAACATGATCAGACTGTTGCATACACTGCTTCTAAAAACGAGGGGTCATGGAAGAAAGGATTTAGCAGCGTGTATCCTAAAGGATTTTTGACAACGTGGGCGAAGCATCTTCTTTCATCGACAATCTGTTGGTGGATAGTTTGTGTGTTTTCCATCATATAACACGCTAATGTGCGATGGTTACCCTTAAAAGTCCTCCCGAAAGACAATGCAGCACTCGTCGGTGGTTTGTGCGTGACATGCATAACTAAAATCTTAGACCGACTGATGTTAAGGTTTGAGGATTGTTTGTCGCTCTACGATCATTTTCTGCACACTTTAGGATAATTAGTCCGGGACATACAGTTTAGCGAGGATTCCGAAGCCCTAAAAACCATCCATGACATCACCAGATTTCGAACCTGAAGCCAGTGGTACCAAACACCAGAAAGCTAGCCAATTGACCATCAGGCCACGCGATGTTAAGAAAACTCGAGAGATTTGCATCTTACTACATAAAATTCTGCGATAAAATAGCCTTAAGAAATTTTTGCTCTAAATTTTTATAAAAATTTAATTAATTTATCCTAAAAGATAAGCTAAAAACAAATAAAATAATATTTAGTACAAAAATTATACAACTTCTCCAGTTTTTATACATTTCTTTCTCAACCAAAGCAACTAAATATATGAAATAAGTCTGTAAAAATTAATAAATAATGCAAATTTCGAATACTTTTGATGCCAAGGCTAACCTCATTTCGGAAAAACCAACACTGGATCCTCGCATATCACCTGGAAGAGAGCTCTGCAAAGCGATACGACCCTTTCTTCTTCTTGGGAGGGAAAAGAGATTAAAATGGCCTTCTCCTCCATCGCACTATCCCCTCGCTTCTCCTAAAGAGTTCATACTCCCAGATTTCTCCTCTCGCGGGAGAAGTATTCTTACGGCAGCTTCCGCTGCACATCTTGAGGGAATATCTGCCTTAAAACGTGCATAGAAATTATTCCAATAGGAATATTAAAAAAGACTTTTTCGAAATAAACGAAAAGACATTTAGGTAGATGGAATTTCCATCCAAAATACTGTGATATCTAACTTAAGTGAATAAATTAAAAATTTACAAAATTTCAAGAAAAAAAATTTGGTTTGGTAATAATTATTTGGTTCCATAATTTGGTTTAAATAATCTAGTTTGTTTTGTTGTTTTACGGTTATTTTATGCACACTCTGAACTAATTAGACCGGGACCTACAGTTTAACGTGGATTGCTAAAAACTCACAAACATCTATTCCACAACCAGAATTCGAACCTGAAGCCTGTGGTACCAATGGGGCAGTGCGCTAGCCAATTGACCATCAGGCCGCTATTCAAAAATGATGAGATTCAAGTATGAAAGAAATGAATTTGGCAGCATGTATTCTAAAAAAGATTTGACAATTTGTGCAAGACAGTGAGTTGGTGGGTGTTTTATCGGCTTCCAGTATACGACACGCTAATTTGATGTGGTAACCCTTAAAAGTGCAGGTTAGTATAAGTTAAGAACCCTTAAGGCAGTGCAACACCAGTAGGTGAACTGTGCATGACATACATAACTAAGATATCTGAGCACTACCGACGTTAAAGAGATTCAAAATTTTCATCTTACTACATAAAAATATGCAATACAATTATTTTGAAAACTATTTGTTCTAGATGTTTATAAAGATTAATTAATTTTTCCTAAAAGATGAGCTAGAAAAAAAATATTTAATATAAAATTGTACAAATTTCCCAGATTTTATACATTTATCCTCAACCAAAGCAACTAAATATACCTTAAAAGAAGGTTTGCAAAAATAAATAACTAATGCAAATTTCGAATACTTTTGATGCCGAGGCAAACCTCATTTTGGAAAAACCAACACACTGGATGCTCGCATATCGCCTTTAAAAGAGCTCTGTAAAGCGATATAACCTTTCCTTCTTTAGCGGGAAATTGAAACGGCGTTCTCTTCCATCGCACTCTCCCCTCGCTTCTCCTAAAGAGTCAGACTCGAGATTTCTCCTCTCGCGGCAGAATTATTCTTACGGCAGCTTCCGTTGCACATCTTGAGGGAATAGCTGCCTTAAAACTTGCAGCGAGGTGATTCCAAAAGGAATATTAAAAAAAACATTTTCGAAATAAACGAAACGGCCTTCAGGTAGATGGAATTTTCATCTGAAATCTAAACTTAGTGAATAGAATCAAAAATTTACAGATTTTAGAAGTAACTCTATTATTTATTATTAAAATAATTTGCCATGATATTTATGCATACTTATATCAATCCGTTTTTGTTATTTCTTTAGCAAATTTTCATTAATACAGATTCCAATTGTTTACTTTACTGCAATATCATCAAAGCACCACTGATTTTAAATTAATAGTCATGTCAGTGGATTTATGTTATGCACTGATGATAGTGGTTCGGACCGAACTCTTTTTCTTTAGAGCGGCCTGATGGCCGACAAGCTGAGCTCTGTCCTTTGAGTACCACAGGCTTCAGGTTCGGGTAGCATGGTTGTTTGTCAGTGGTTCGGAATTTACATTAAATTGTACGTCCAGATCTAATTAGCCTAAAGTTGGCAAAAAATGGCCATAGAGCGACAAACCGAATTAAACCTTTCTTTAAAAACCTTATAAATTACAGGTTAACAGAAGACTTCAGCCCGACTAGTGTCTCAGTGGCAATGTGCGCCCTTGTTAAGTATTAAGGTTCCATCCGCTGACGGCTTTGTTGTAGACTGTGTTTAAAAATACGGGGAGCCTCAATGACGTTTGTGATGTTCAACTTCTTACGTTGTGAGACGGACAACAACAAGTGGGAGTTTTCCAGATTTTCTCCCATACGATACGCAAATTCGGGGTAGTTAGTTCCCTATGAAAGTCCTCCAGGAAGTCACTGCCCAGCTTTTTTACAGAGCCCAGTCAGACTTCTACCTAGGGCTGCTTCACCACAACAGAAGCGGCCCCTTTCCCTCCATCCATGAGAAGATCACTCATGGGATGTCCATCCCTCACTGCAGGATACTGAGGATTAGTCACACGTACATTTTCTCAGGTATGAATCCGGCGGCGGCGACAATTGCATACACTGCATTCAAAAAAACGAGGAGACTCAAGGTTGTGGAAAAATTTCAGCAACGTGTATTCTAAAGGATTTTAACATTGTCATCGACATATAGTTGGTGAGTATTTTATGGGTTTTCCAATATACGGCACGTCAATGTGCTGTGGTTACCGTTAAATGTCCACCCGGAAGACAATACAACACATATCGGTGGTCACTGCGCGGAATACATAAATATAATATCAGGCCTTCCGAATAAAAAAGAAAAGGAGATTTGAGATTTAGCTAAGGAGATTTATTTAAATAAAGGGATTCAAGATATTAATACTATTGTCTCTAAGAATTTTATCTAATAACTTTCGATCTAGATATTTATGAAAAAATTAATGAATTTTTCCTAAAATACAAGCTTGAAAAAAAAAAAAAAATTAGAAAAATACTTAGTATAAAATTATACAAATTTTCCTGATTTCATACATTTTTTTTCTCAACCAAAGCAACTAAATATATCTGAAAAAAGGTTGCGTAAATAAATAAATAATGCAAATTCCAAATATTCTTCATGCAAAGACAACCCTCATTTCGGAAACACCAACGCACTGGATGCGTGCATATCACCTGGAAGAGAGCTCTGCAAAGCTATACGACCCTTTCTTCGTCGGAGGCTAAAGAAATTGAAATGGCCTTCTCTGCCATCGCACTATCCCCTCGCTTCTCCTAAAGCGTTCCTACTCCCAGATTTCTCCTCTCGCGGCAGAATTATTCTTACGGCAGCTTCCGGTGCACATCTTGAGGGAATATCTGCCTTAAAATGTGCAGCGAGGTGATTCCAAAAGGAATATTAAAAAAAGACATTTTCGAAATAAACGATATGGCCTTTAGTTAGATGTAATTTCTCTCTAAACTCTTTGAAATCTAGTTTAAGTGAAAAGATTAAAAAAATTTTGAAATTTTGAAATAAATTTTACTATTAATTTTTAATATTTGCCATGATACTTATGCATACTTATATCATTTCGTTTTTTGCTCATTCTTTAGCAAAATTTTATTTAATTCCCAATCCTGTTATTTATTTTACTACAACATCAACAAAACACCACTGATTTTAAGTTAATATTCACTTCAATGGATTTACGTTATGCACCGATAACATTGGTTCTGGTACTAGTACACCACTCCATATCATTGGGATTATAACTGAGTTGCCCCTTTACAGTTTGGGAATGATGTGGGAGAGAAGACTGATTGGGCTCCGTGACGGTCTCCAGTCATACCAGACCGGGACCTTCGGATTAATGTGGATTCCGAACAACTACAAACATCCATGGCACGGCCGGGACTCCGACACGAAACCTGTGGCATCGAGGGCCAAAGCGCCAGATTCTCAGCCGTTCAGGCCCAGAATTCAATCCACACTGGTTTGAATCAAACTCCTTTCTTTGAAATTTAACGCATTAATACGCGACTAAAATCTCAGGAGATTTTAGATAAAATTAAAGAGATACAATAGTATTAAGAACTGTTGCTGTAGATGCTTATAAAAAAAAAAATTAATGAATTTTTCCTAAAAGATAAGCTAAAAAATGAAAAAAATTATTTGCATAAAATGTTACATAATTTCCTGATTTCATACAATTTTTCAACCAAAGCAACTAAAATATCTGGAAAAAAAAAAAGGTCTGAGAAAATGAAGAAATAATTCAAATTTCGACTACTTTTGATGCAAAGGCAAACCTCATTTCGGAAAAGCCAACACACCGAATGCTCGCATATCACCCGGAAAAAGAGCTCTGCAAAGCGATACGTCCCTTTCTTCTTCGGAAAAAAAAGTAAATCGAAATGGCCTTCTCTGCCATCGCACGATCCCCCTCGCTTCTCCTAAAGAGTTCATACTCCAAGATTTCTCCTCTCGCGGGATAAGTATTCTTACGGCAGCTTCCGTTGCACATCTTAAAACGTGCAGCGAGGTGATGCCAAAAGAAATATTAAAAAAAGACATTTTCGAAATAAACGAAAAGGCCTTTAGGTAGATGGAATTTCCATCTGAACACTTTGATATTTAACTTCAGTGAATAAATTGAAAATTTTCAAAATTCAAAACATTATTACTAATTTTTAAAATAATTTGCTATGATATCTGTGCATGCTTATATTATTACGTTTTTGATCATTCATTAGCAAATTGTTTTTACTACAACATCAAAAAAAAAATAACGCGGACTTAAGTTAATAGCCACTTCAGTGAATTTACAGTATGCATTTATAACGTTTTACTTCTACTACTACACCACGCGATATCACTGTACTTATATCTGAGTTGCTCTTTTACAGTTTCTGTATGATGTGGGGAGAAGAAGTTTGGTGAAGTTCTGTGACACTCTAAGGTCATAATAGACCGGGACTTACTGATTAATGGGGATTCCGAACAACTACAAACATCCATGGTAACATCCGACCTGTGGCACCGAGTGCTAAACACTGAGCACTTCAGATCCCGAATTCAGGCCACATTGGTTCGAATTAAATTCCTTTCTTTAGAAATCTAACGCATTATTACATAAATGAAATCTGAAGCCTACGTTGTTAAGTGTTAAGTATATTTATTTAGATAAGGAGATTCGAGGTTTTAGATAAAATTACAGAGACACAATAGTATTAAGTACTTTTTGCTCTAGATATTTATAACAAATTAATGAAGTTTTCCTAAAAGGAAACCTAACAACAAATGAAAACAAAATTGTTGAGTATAAATTTATACTAATATTCCTAATTTCATAAACTTTTTCTCAACCAAATCGACTAAAAATATCTGAAAAAAAAAAAGTCTGCGAAAATAAATAAATAATGCAAATTTCGAATACTGTTGATGCAAAGGCAAACCTCATTTCGGTAAAAACCAACACACCTGACGCTCGCATATCACCCGGAAGAGAGCTGCGTAAAAGCGATACGACCTTTTCTTTTCTGAGGAAAAGGAATTGAAATGGTTTTTCTCTGCCATCGCACTTTCCCCTCGCTTCTCCTGAAGAGTTCATACTCCGAGTTTTCTCCTCTCGCGGCAGAATTATTCTTACGGCAGCTTCCGTTGCTCATCTTGAGGGAATATCTGCCTTAAAACGTGCAGAGAAGTGATTCCAAAAGGAATAATAAAAAAGTCATTTTCGAAATGAACAAAAAGACCTTTAGGTAGATGGAATTTCACTCTGAACGCTTTTAAAATCTAACTTAAGGGAATAGATATAAAAAGTTGCACAATTAAAAAAAAAAAACACTATTATTATTTTTTAAAATGACTTGTTTAGATTTGTCGTTCTACAGTCATTTTGTGCACACTCTGGGCTGATTAGACCGGGACCTACAGTTTAAAGTGGATTCCGAACCACTCATAAAAATCCATGCCCCAACTAGGGTTCAAACAGAATCCTGTGGTACCAAAGGGCAGACCTCCAGCCAATTGACCAACAGGCCGCTATTCAAAAGTGTTGAGGAAAGGATTTTGGCAGCATGAAGGCAGGGCTAAAGAATTCCGATAGTTTTTGCAAATCATCTTTCTTCGACAGTCAGTTGGTGGGAGTTTTATCAGTTTCCTATCATACAACATGCTAATTTATCAAAGTACTATCATAAAATTGAGGCTAATTAATCAATTATTATTCTTTTTTTTTCGCTAATTTATTACTCCCCTTAAAAAAGTGCAGGCTGGTATATGTTAAATACCCTTAAGATAGTACAACACCCGTAGGTGATATGTGCATGGAATACATAACGAAAATTGTAAGGACGATGTAAAGGAAATTGAGATTTTCATCTTACTAAATAAACTCTGTGAGACAATAGTATTAAGTACTTCTGTTCTAGATATTTATTAAAAAAATTAATGAATTTTTTCTAAAAGATAAACTTAAAAAAAAAAAAAATATCATAAAATTATACAAATTTTCAGGATCTTACTCATTTCTTCTCAACCAAAGCAAATAAATATATCTGGAAAAAAAACATCTGCAAAAATTAATAAATAACGCAAATTCTGAATACTTTTGATGCAATACAACACTTATCAGTGGTTTTATGCACAGCACACATAACAAAAATCTGACGTCTGCCGATGTTGATTGTTAAGGAGATTCGACATTTTAGATGAAATTCTTAGACTCAATAGTATTAAGAACTTTTGCTCTAGATGTTTATAAAAAAATGTAATGAATTTTTTCTAAAACATTAGCTAAAAATTATTTAGCATAAAATTTTTACAAATATTTCCTGATTTCATACATTTTCATTCAAATCAAAGCAACTAAATATATCTAACAAAAAAGGTCTGTAAAAATAAATAAATAATGCAAATTCCGAATACTTTTAGTGAAAATGCCAAACCTCATTTCGTCAAAACCAACACACCGGATGCTCGCATATCACCTGGAAAAGAGCTCCGCAAAAGCGATACGACCCTTTCTTCTTCTTTAGAGAAAGAAATTGAAACGGCGTTCTCTGCCATCGCACTCTCCCCTAGCTTCTCCTAAAGAGTTCATACTCCCAGATTTCTCCTCCCGCGGCAGAATTATTCTTACGGCAGCTTCAGTTGCTCATCTTGAGGGAATATCTGCCTCAAAACGTGCAGCGAGGTGAATCCAAAAAGGTATATTAAAAAGACATTTTCGAAATGAACGAAAAGGCCTTTAGGTAGATGGAATTTCCATCTGAATTTTAACTTAAGTGAATAGAATAAAAAAAAATTTCAGGTCTTAGAAAAAACATCTATTAATTCTTAAAATAATTTGCTATGATATTTGTTTATTCTTATTTCATTCCCTTTTTTGTTGTTTCTTCAGCAATTTTGAATTAATTCCCAATTCAATTGTTTATTTAGCTACAACATCATCAAAGCACCACTGACTTTATGCCAATAGACACTTCAGTATATTTACTTTCAGTGTTACGTTATGTTTATACTGAATTGAACAGAACTCATTTTCTTAGAAACCTTAACGCCTTAGTGATTACCAGAAGATTTCAGAACTTTTATATGAATATGTGTCGTATATCATACTGTACTGTACAATATCATACTGTACTTAAATATATAAATACTGTACTTAATATCATACTGTACTATATCATACTGTACTTAAACATATAAACTTTCATACTTCCTTTGAAAAATGCTAAAATAATATAAGTTTAATTTGTACATTTAAAGAATAAAACAATTAATTTGTATATAATATTCCTAAGTTTCAAAAGCTAAATCCTTTTTTTTTTAATACAATATTTTATTAATGGTTTATAAACAAAAAAATTTCTTCCTATTTTTTTAATTAAATATCTTATTTGTTTAGAATCGTCTGTTAATTTAATTTCAAATAATTTAGGTACAAATTAATTAATTTTTGAAGCCCTAATTTAAAAACTAAAGTGTTTCATGGTCAAAATTTTTGTTCGTATGTGTTTTTTTTTTTATTTTTTTTAATTGTTGCATAATCAAAAATCTAAATAAATCATTTTTAATTAAATAAACTATAATTGTTTTTTAAAAAAATTTAGAGATAAAATAAAATCTAACATTCTGAAATGCTGAGGGTTCAATAATCGTTTGTTTTAATCCGTATAAATATAAGAAAATTGTTTTTAATATTTAAATTAACGAGTTTAAATTGATTTTTTAGAAAGCATTTTTATTAAAATGGTTAACGTTTTATTTATTTATTCATTTATTTTCTAATTTCAAATGCTGCGCTAATATATAAACTAGAAACTAAATTTTATAATCTAAATTTCTCTGATTTAATAATTTAATTCATTCTTTCATTTAATTTTCATTTTATAATCTAAAGTTCTTTTATTTTATTTTATTTTTTTTTATTTTGAAATAATGTTATAAATTACGTAATATAGCATTTCTTCGTTATGGGACATGTTACTCAATCTTTTGAAACAGTTTAGAAATGGTCACCAGAAATACTGTGGTTTTTTTTATATTAAAATAACCAAAAAACACAAATATCTTGTTCTGGGGATTAAATTCTACCCCGCCAAACTGAAACAGTAAAGAATATTATAAATTATACAAATAAGTCAGAATTATTAACATAGTAAACATAATTCCCATAGAAAGTGAAAAATATCAAAAATTATCTTATCTATGGATAGAAATAAAATATTTAAATACATTAAATTTATATATATTTAAATTTTAAATAAGGAAGCATTTATTTTGAAAATTGTTAAAATATAAGATACTTTTTTTTTTTATCTTTCACCAATAGTATAGAGTGGAAAAACTATAACCGTATAAGGGGAGTTACAAAATATGCTGTTGACTTAAAACTCGCAATATGTATACACGTTCTATCTTATTATTGCTCTATGTTTTTATTCAATATTTTCATGTGTTCGTTATTTGTACTTTTTTTAATTCTTTCCTTTTTTTAAAAGTATCTTACAACTTGTTGCTATATTTAAGTCACGATCTCTAATAATATCAGAATTGTAAAAAGAATATATTACGCTTTCAATCGTTTAGAACAGGGATCTTTACAAACTTTTTAACCTAAGGGCCAAACTAACTCCTCCAGAACGTCTCAAGAGGCAATATTTAGCTAGATCATCATACCAACACTCTGTAGTTTTAAACTAAGTTCAAATTTTAGTTTCGGAACAAAGTATATGAGGTATCTATGGGCACGTGGGTTTTAATTGGTACTTAGGGCATATGTAAAGAACATTTAATTACGGCGTTACTGTAATGTGCTGTAATAGCTATATTATCTTGTGTTACTGTAATACAGTGCCATCTTCTGAGAGCGGTGTAATTATGCAAAAACGTCAATTATTCTTGGTTAATCGGTGACTTGGCCGAGTGACCAGCGCTTTCACTTTTTGTGCCACATAGTTTCGGGTTCGAGTTCTGGTGGTGCCATAGATGATTGTAGGGGTTCGAATCCCCTTTAAACCGTAAGTCCCAGTCTAAAATTACTTTTTGGCATAGGGATGACATCTCTATCTAGTAAAAAGAAAACCACTAACCTAAAATTACCTCCTGTCTCGAAATCTACCAGTGAGCAGACGGCCTTCCACCACCATGGGGTGTTTTGCTAATGAAGGAGTCGAAGTATGTATTAACCCAGAGTTCTGTATATATGAATAATGCTTGTAAATAAAAATTAAAGTGTTCCCATGAGCCTGAAAGCGGCCCACTTTTTGAAGCCGATAGAGGTCTAGTATAGGTTGAGACGTTACAGTAGTGTACGTGTAAGTGCTTGAGATACTAGAGAGAAATAATATCGTTTAACGAGATCTTTGTTTAGAATATAACGTTTGTTTAGAATACACCATATTCATACAAAGAAAGTCACATTTCAAATTGTTTAGGAGTTGAAATTTTGGATTATTGGTCTAATGAAATTTATATTTGCATTGAAAATTACTTGATAAATACTATAAAAATAAAATATTTGATTTTTGAAAATCATTTTTTTTTTTAAAACTTTTATTAATGAATATTAGGTAAAACTTACGAAAAAATTTTGTGAGCAGCGCAGTATAAATGTAACAAGTGGGCTCTAGATCAGCTTTTCTTTTTTTTTTCATTGAAATAGACATTTTCTCCTTAAGCTTTGTTTGTTTAAATCATGCATGGTCTACCACCAATCATGACGCAACAACTCATGGTGTAGCACATATTCCATCTGTAATTGTCAGTCGAGGTCGAGTAGGTCACATATTCCATCTGTAGTCGAGGGTCGAGTAGACAAAATTTCATGATGTATCATTATACATAACACTGATTATCTGCTATCAGATTTGAGTGACAGGCTGTTCTCATGAGAACAAAACACCAGTTGCATGCAATATAAGTGCCCACAACACTGCTGTCAAATTTAAGTGATATTTTTGTTATTATGTACCTGTTAAAGAATACATATTCCTCTTTGGGAAAGAAATGCCAAAACTCATACCGTGAGAAAATGCTACGCCTACTTTTAGAAATGAAAAAATTTCAAAAAAAAAAAATTATAAACAATTTATTATTAAAATCATATCAAAATTTTAAAGAATATAAGTATCCACCATAAGTAAGGTATCAAAAGATTACTACTTATTAAATAGTTTAGGAAACTTCCTTAATTAATATTTTACACAAAATTAATGTAAAGTCACTTTCAAAAGATACTGACGGACAAATATTGAATTAACTTATTTTTAAAAATTCATTTTCTTCTATATTAAGATTGTTTTAAACATTTCAACTGTTTTATTTAAATTAAGTAATAGAAATTTCATGTTTGTGATATATGATGTTTTCAGGAAATATATATATTATCTGCATATATATGAGAATTAAATAGACAGGCTGGTTATCGGTGGAACAAAACAAAATTTATTTTTACAAAAACTTTCAAATTTAAGATTTTTCGTGAAGCTGGATTTTACTTGTAAATACGAATTCCTCTTGGGAAAGAAATGCCGGAACGACATACTTCCGGAATTTCGAAATGTTCAAAACCATCTATATAAAAATATATTTCAAAAAACATTTTTTAAAAACAAGCGAATACATCTAACAATATTTTTTCTCTCCCATTTTCTCAGACGAACTTTGGGTGCGCATACAAACAATATGGAATGATTATTCTTATTAGAAATTCTACACAAAATACTGATGGAATTTTCCACTTCTAATACACAAAAAAATAAACTTCCATTTTAAATTTTGCTACTTCAAATATCTCAGATTTAAGACGCGAATTTTTTATGAAATTCAATTTTTCGTCTAACACTAAGCTATTTTGATTGTTTTAAGACATTCTCAACTTTTTCTTTTGTCTTCGCTGTGTTCTTTATCAAATTTTAAAGAAAATATATGAAATATTCTTTTTAAAGAATTAAAAAGAAAGACTTTCACTATCAGTTTTTAAACAAAGAAGAAAGAAAATGTGAAGACGTAAGTGTATGTTTTGTGCTGATAAACTTTTATTAGAAGATGTAAAAAATATTTGCTGTGCTTGGTGGTTTTTTTTTTTTTTTAATCTTTAAAGTAAAGATAAATCTGTTAAACCAAAAATGAAAAAGTTCTACTATAGTGTGCTGGTTTTGCAAACAGATTGGTACTGAGTGTGGTTGGGTTGAGATTGTCTTGAGGCACAATTTGGAGAACTCACAGCTCTTCTTACATTACACACATACAATTAGAGACATACACTATTTAACGCATTTAAAGACAGATAATTTTAGATTCGTGGAAGGATTCCATTTCTGAGCTTAAAATCTGATATTTATTATAGCAGGATACTTTAAATATACTTTCTATTCGGGTGAGATTCTGTGGGCCAACTAATACGCAAAATTACTTCTAAATATATTTCCTCTCGCGGTGGGAGCCTGTTAAGTAAACGCTTAACAGAAGCGCATTGTTGCGCTGTATTTCCTCTCGGGTGAAAGTCTGTTGCCAACTAATACGCAGAGTTGCGCTAAATATATTTCCTCTAGGGGTGAGAGTTTGTAGGCCAACTGACCATTTCTACTGAAAGCCATAGGGGGTGTCTTGTAAGTGTGATCCCCGAAAGTATTGTTACACTACAAGAGTAATTTATATTGAAAATGTTATGTTATATTACAAAATGTTATAATAATATTATAAAAATGTTATAATAAAAATAAAATGTTATAATTATATTACAAAAAGGAACAATAAATTTAACATTATAAATCTTATACTAGGATAAATTCATTTGAAAAAAATATTTATAAATTAAATTTTTATATTTTTTTTTCTTTTATATTAATACCTCTTAATCAATAGGTATTTCAGGTTACATATACTTGTAAATTTCATAAAATAAAAGCAAAACTTAATTTTCAAAAATTTTCCATTTTAAATTTTCAGTAACAACTAAAATATCATATTAAAGAATTTCTGTTCAAGGCCATCTATCTAAAAATATACATCAAAACATTTCTAAAAACAAGCGAATGTATCTAACAATATTTTTCTCTCCCATTTCTCGTGATTATTCGTTAGAAATTCATGGAATTACCCGTCTATACACAGCAAAAATGAACTTCTCTTTCGATCTCAGATTTAAGACGATTGTTTTGCAACTGGGATTCTCTACACGTCTTCGCTCGTTCTTTATCACAATTTTAAAGAAAATATATGAAATCTTCTTTTAAAGAATAAAAAAGAAAGACTTTTACTATCAGTTGTCAAACAAAGAAGAAAGAAAATGTGAAGATGTAAGTTTATGTTTTATGCTGATATACTTTTGTCAGACGATGTAAAAATATTTGCTGTGCTTGCAAATCAGGGTGGTTTTTTTTTTTTTTTAATGTTTAAAGTAAAGATTAAATCTGGGTTAAACGAAAAAATGAAAAAAAGTTTCTACTCTAGTGTGCAGGTTGGCAAACAGGTTGTAACAGGGTGTGGTTGGGTTGAGATACTTGAGGCACAGGCTGGAGAATTCGCAGTTTTATTATACAAAACAAAAACACAACACATTCAGTTAGAGACATACAATATTTTACGCATTTAAAGACAGATAATTTTACAGATTCCTGGATGGACTGCACTTCTAAACAGAAAAACCCGACACTCAGCTAGGTGCAGGATGTGCGAAATATACTCATCTCCGAGGGAGAGTCTATAGTACAAATTAAAACGCAGGGTTGAGCTAAATGTATTTCCCTCTCAAAGTGAGAGAATATATTTCTTTCAGGGTGAAACTAGACGTTTCTGAACTTTACGTGCTTGCGCTGTACTTCCTCTTTTTGTAACATGTGTCTTATTTCTTCTAGATCTTCTTTCATTGGAACACAAGCATCATGGTGGCCAACGCCGTCTGCCTACTGGTAGACTTCGAGACATGAAAGCTTTCTTTTTACGATGTAGAGTTGTCTGCCCTATGTCAAATGCTCTACAGTCATATTGTACCAGAAACTACGGTTTAAAGTGAATTCAAAACCACTACAAATTCCATGCCCCCTACTGGGACTCGATACCTGAAACCTTTTCAGGTCCCCGAACACCTGAGCGCTAGTTACTCGGTCATCAGGCACCACCGTACCTTTAAAAGGAAAAAGAATCTTTCAGAATACATATACTTGCAAATTTTACAAAACAAATTTAATTTACAAAAATTTTCATTTTAAATTTTTAAGTAACTACGAAAATACATATTATGAAAAGTTTTTGTTCAAAACCATCTATCTTAAAAATATACTTTAAAAATTTTTTTTAAACAAGCGAATATATCTAACAATATTTTTTTTCTCTCCCATTTCTCGTGATTGTTCGTTAGAAATTCATGGAATTTTCCGTCTATACACAAAAAAAATAAATTTTCTCTTTCGATCTCTGATTTAAGACGAATGTTTTGCAGTTGGGATACTCACACGTCTTCACTCGATCAGAATTTAAAGAAAATACATGAAATCTTCTTTTAAAGAATAAAAAAGAGCGATTTTTACTATCAGTTTTCAAACAAAGAAGAAAGAAAATGTGAAGATGTAAGTTTATGTTTTATGCTGATAAATTTTTGTCAGAATATGTAAAAAAATTTTGCTGTGCTTGAAAATCGGGGTGTTTTTTTTTTTTTTTTAGTTTTTTAATGTTTAAAAAGTAAAGATTAAATCTGGATTAAATGAAAAAGAAAAGATTCTACTGCAGTGGGCAGGTTGGGCAACCAGATTGTAACTGGATGTGGTTAGGTTGAGATACTTGAGGCGCAAGTTGGAGAACTCACGGCTTTATTACACTACAAAAAACACCGCACACGTACAATTAGAGTCATACAATATTTAACGTATTTAAAGACAAATAAATATAGATTGGTGGAAAGATTCTACTTCTAATCCGGAAACCTGAGACTTTGCTACTTGAAATATATTTTAAAATCTCCGGGTGAGAGTCTGTAGGGCTGACTAATGCGCTGGGATGAGCTACATATATTTTCTTCCGGGAATATAAAATATAAACTAAACGTTTCTCAGTGGAAGTATAAGTTGCACTATACTTCCCCTGGAGGAGAGAGTCTCGTGGCCGATCGACGATTCCTTTGAACATCACAGGGGACGGTCTTGCCAATGTGTAGGAGAAAGCAGGGTTACATCATTTCATTCAAAGATCCTATTTCTCTCTATTATCTCCAGCACTTGTATTATATCTCTAGAACTAACTGACTAACTCCCTGGCACTACAGCCCATGTTGGACTACGGCTTGTCTACCGACTGCCAGATTCGAAATTATCATAATAATAAATGATAATGCCACAGAATAATCCCTCAACCCTAATATTGGTATCAATAATAACAGTATCAATGTTTGTCATAGAATAATTGTATAATCATCATGTCAGTAAAAATAATAATAAATGATAATGCCATGATATATTCCGATAATCATCATGTCAGTATAAATAAAAATAAATAATAATTCCATGATATATTCCGATAATCATAATGTCAGTATCAATTATAACATTATAAATGATTATGTCATTGAAAAACTGTATAATTGTAATATCAGTATAAATAATAACAGTATAAATGATAACTTCATAATCCGCCACAACGTCATAATCTGTCATAACGTCATTCATAACATCATAATCCTTACTATAGGAATTTTCAGATTATATATTTTTGCAAATTTTCCAAACCCAAACAAATTTAATTTACAAATATTTTCATTTCAAATTTTAAGTAACAATGAAAATATATGATAGATTTCAGTTCAAAACTATCTATCTAAAAATATACATCAAAAAAATTTTTAAAAACAAGCGAATATAAATGATAATATTTTTTTTTCCTTCCCTTTTCTCGTGATGTTCGTTAGAAATTCATGAAATTTTCCGTCTATACGCAACAAAAAATAAATTTCTCTTTCGATCTCCGATTTAAGAAGATTGTTTTGCAACTGGGATTCTCTACACGTCTTCGCTCGTTCTTTGTCAGAATTTAAAGAAAATATATGAAACCTGCTATTATAGATTAAAAAGAAAGACTTTTACTATCAGTTTTTAAACAAAGAAAAAAAGAAATTTGGAAGATATAAGTTTATAGTTTATGCTGATATACTTTTATGAGAAGATGTAAAAAAATGTTTACTGTTCTTGCAAATCAGGGTGTATGTATTTCTCTAATGTTTAAAGTAAAGATTAAACCTGGGTTAAACCAAAACTGTTCTACTGTAGTGTGCAGGTTGGGCAACTACATGGGTATGGTCAGGTTGAGATACTTGAGGCATAAATTATAGAATTCATAGTCTTATTAACACACGCACAAACACCACACACATACCCTAAATCACCCAATATTTTAAACAAATAAATGTACTTCGATTTAATTTAATTTTATTGAGCTTTGTAAGTAAAAATGCTTCCATATATTTTATTTTAAACTGTATATATATATGGGGCCTAATTGTACGAGTGACTAGCGCTCTGGCGCTCGGGGCCACAGGCTTCGGGTTCGAGTTCCGGCGATGCCATGGATGTTTGTAGTGGTACAGAATCCCCTTTAAACCGTAAATCCCAGTCTAATATGACTGTAGAACGTTGGGCATAGGGCTGAAAACACACCCCGTGAAAAGGAGATAACTTATGTTTAGAAATCTGCCAATAGGCAGACGTCCTTGGTCCACCATGGGGCTGTTGCGACATTGATGACGATATATATATCCCTAATAGTATCAATATTGGTCATAAAATAATCGTATAATCACCATGACAGTATCAATAATAGAATTATAAATATTAACGCCATAGAATAATCGTAGAATCGAATCATAGAATATCACCATAATGCCAATATCAATGTTTTTCATAGAATAATCATATAATCATATCAGTATCAATAATAATAAATGATAACGCCACGAAATAATCCAATAATCACAATGTGACTCTCAATTATAACAATATAAATGATAATAACATTGAATACTTGCATAATTATAATTTCAGTATTAATGACAACAGTATAAATGATAACGTCATTATCTGTCATGACGTCATTTATAACATCATAATCCTTACTCTAGATTATCTTCAGAATATAGATACTTGCAAATTTCCCAAAACAAAAAATTTAGTTCGTAAAAAATTGCCTTTTAAATTTTAGGTAACTACAAAAACATCATATAGAATTTCTGTTCAAAACCATCTATCTAAAAATATACTTCAAAAAATTTTTTAAAAATAAGCTAATGTGTCCAACAATATCTTTTTTCTCTCCCATTACTCGTGATTGTTAGTTAGAAATTCATGGAATTTTCCGTCTATACATAACAAAAAATAAAATTTCTCTTTCGATCTCAGATTTAAGACGATTGTTTTGCAACTAGGATTCTCTACACGTCTTCACTCGTTCTTTATCAGAGTTTAAAGAAAATATATGAAACCTGCTTTTAAAGAAAAAAAAAAAGAGCAATTTTTACTATCAGTTTTTAAACAAAGAAGTAAGAAAATGTGAAGATGTAAGTTTATGTTTTATGATGGTTTGCAAATCGAAATCGGTGTTTCTTTATTTTTTTTTTTTTTTTTTTTTTATGTTTAAAATAAAGATTAAATCTGGTTTAAACCAAAAACGAAAAATTTTTACTGTAATGTGCAGGTTGGGCAAAAGATTGTAACGGGATATTTTTGGGTTGAGATACTTGAAGCACAAGAGGGAGAACTCACAGTTTTATTTACACATGCACAAACACCACTAAAATGCAGTTAGAGGCTTACAATATTTAACAGATAATTATAAATATTTTAAGACAGATAATTATAGATGAAATGGACTCCTCTTCTAAGTCGAAAACCCGAAACTCAACTACGCGCAGGATGCGCAAAAATATACTTTCTATCAGGATGAGAGAGTACAAATTAAAAGTTACTGAAAGGGAGCTCAAGTTACGCTGTACTACTTCTCGGGTGAGAGTCTCCATGCCGACTCACCATTTCTCCTGAACTTTACAGGGTGTGCTTTTGCTAATGTTTAGGAGGAAACATGGCTACATTATCTCATACAGAGATCTTATTTCTTTCAATTATCTCGATCACTTACACGTAACCTAACTTTGTAAATTGAAAATTTTTAAAACGTTTTATAACCGGTATGTTATTAAAAGCATACCAAATTTTTGAAGAATATAAATATTCACCATAAATAAGGTATCAAAATAACCCTTCTTATTAAATAGTTTAGGCAACTTATTTAATTAACATTTTACAGTAAAATTAATTCAAATTTATTTTCAAGAGATTCTAACAAACAAATATTGAATTAACTTTGAAAAAAATTTCCATTATTTTAAACATTTAAACTTTTTATTTAAATACAGTAATAGGTATTTTCAAAATACTTATACTTGCAAATTTCACAAAACAAAATTTAATTTACAACAACTTTTCATCTTAAATTTTAAATAACCACGAAAATAACGTATATAATAAAGTTTCTGTTCAAAACCATCTATCTAAAAATAAAAATAAAAACCGTTTTTAAAACAAAGCGAATATATCTAACAATATCATTTTTCTCTCCCATTTCTCATGATTGTTCGTTAGAAATTCATGGAAATTACCGTCTATACGTAACAAAAATAAAATTTATCTTTCGATCTCAGATTTTATCTCAGGATTGTTTTGCAACTAGGATTCTCTACACGTCTTCGCTCCTTCTTTATCAGAAGTTAAAAGAAAATATATGAAATCATCTTGTAAAGAATAAAAAAGACCGACTTTTACTATCAGTTTTTAAACAAGAAGAAGAAAGAAAATGTGAAGATGTAAGTTTATGTTTTTATGCTGATATATTTTTATCAGAAGATGTAAAAATATTTGCTGTACTTGCAAATCTTTTTTTTTTTTTTTTTTTGTTAGTTTTTTTTAATGTTTAAAATTAAGATTAAATCTGGGTTAAATCAACAATGAAAAGTTTTAATGTACTGTGCTGATTGGTCAACTAGATGGGTATGGTTAGGTTGAGACACTTGAGCCACAGGTTGGAGAATTCACAGCTTTATTAAAACAAGCACAAACACCCCACATATACGCATACTCTAAATCACCCAATGTTTTAAATAAATAAATATACTTCAATCTAATTTTTTATTTATCTTGGTAAGTAAAAATGCTTCCATATATTATATTTTAAAATTGTATATATTGTATATATATATATATATATGGGGCCTGATTTGCCAGTGAATAGCGCTCTAGTGCTCGGCGCCACAGGATTCGGGTGCGAGTCCTGGGGGTGCCATCGATGTTTAGTTGTTCAGAATTCACTTTAAACCGAAGTCCCGGTCTAATATGATTGTAGAGCGTTGGGCTGACAACCCTACCCCGTAAAAAGAAAAACATATCTCGTATCGAAATTTGCCAGTAGACAAACCGCCTTGGCTCATCTTGGGACTGTTGCGCCATTAATGATGATATATATATATATATATATATATATATATATATGTATATATATATATATATATATATATATATATGATTGTCGATGATTAGCGCTCTATCGGTGCGATATCCTGGTGGTGCCATCGATAGTGGTTCATCCACTTTAAACCGAAGTCTCGGTCTAATATGATTATATAGCGTTGTATACCCCGTAAAAAGAAAACATATCTCGTATATATATATCATGGGATGTATAATGATGAGGATATATATATAACAGTATCAATGTTTGTCATAAAATAATCATAAAATAATAAACAATAATACCACGTATAATCATAATCACAATATCAGTATCAATAATGTCATTGAATACATGTATAATTATAATTTCGCTATTAATAATAATAGTATAAATGATAATGTCATAATCCACACTATAGGTATTTTCAGAATATATATATATGTATGCAAATTTCCCAAAACAAAATTTAATTTACAAAAACTATTCATATTAAATTTTAAGACGAAAATGAAACAATTATTCGATTTCGATGAACAACGAAAATATTATACGATAGAATATCTGTTCATAACCATCTAATATTCTTAAAAACATTTTTAAAAACAAGCAAATACATCTAACAATATCTTTTTTTCACTCCCATTTCTCGTGATTGCTCATTAGAAATTCATGGAATTTTCCGTCTATACATAACAAAAAAATAAAATTTCTCTTTCGATCTCAGATTTAAGACGATTGTTTCGCAACTAGATTCTCTACACGTCTTCGCTCCTTCTTTATCAGAATTTTAAAGAAAATATATGAAATCTTCTTTTAAAGAATAAAAAAGAAAGAGCGACTTTTACTATCAGTTTTTAAACAAGGACGAAAAGAAAATGTGAAGATGTAAGTTTATGTTATACGCTGATATACTTTCGTCAGACGATGTAAAAAATAAATATTTGCTGTGCTTGCAAATTTGGGTGGTTGTTGTTTTTAATGTTGAAAGTAAAGATTAAATTTGGGTTAAACCAAAAATGAAAAAGTCCCACTGTAGTGTGCAGGTTGGGTAACGAGATTGTATGTAGGTGTCGCTGCGTTGAGATACTTGAGGCGCGGGTTTGAAATTTCACAGCTTTTTTGACACACGCACAAACACCACGCGCATACAATTAGAGAAATACAATATTTAACACATTTAAAGGCAGATAATCGTAGATTCGATGAAGGTTTCTACTTATCCACTAATTATTTTATTCCACTTTTAATTCCATTATTATTATTCCACTAAGCCAAAACCGATACTTGGCAACACGCAGGATGCAAAAAATATACTTCCACTACGGATGAGAGTCTGTAGGCCAACTGACTATTTCTCTCAAACGCCACAGGTGGTGTTCTTGTTGCATAGGAGGAATCATGGTTGTATGTGCGTAGGAGGAAGCATGGTTGCACTACAATATGCCCATATTGGACTATCCCCGTCTACCTACTGAGAGATTCCGAAATAGAATATCTGGATAGGGTTGTTAGCTCTGCGCTCAACAGTCATATTAGACAGCTATCTTTTGTTTAAAGTGGATTTTTCGAACTATTACAAATGTCCATGGCATCACCGGGACTCGGTCCCGAAACCTGTCGCCAAAGCACGTGAGCCGTAATAAATGAAAAAAATTAAAAATAAACTTTATTACCGATTTATTATTAAAAGCATATCAAATTTTTGAAGAATATAAATATACTTTATAAGTAAGGAATCGAAAGAGTAGTATTTATTAAATAGTTTAGGTACCTTATTTCATTAACATTTTCATAAAATTAATTTAAAGTTATTTTCAAGAGATACTAGAGAGTTTTGCATATCGTCGCGCATGCTCATACTAAGCAAAAAGAAAAAAATAAATATTAAACGGTGAAAAACTCTCTACTAACAAATAAATATTGAATTATTTTAAAAAAGATTTTTTAAGCATTTTTTTTTTATTTAAATAAATAAATAGCAGAGTAATAGAGATAATTCAAGTAATGGGTATTTTCAAAATACATATGCTTACAAATTTTCCAAAACTTAATTTAATTTACAAAAACTTTTCATTTTAAATTTTCAGTAACAACGAAATTATCATATAATAAAATTTCTGCTCAAAACCATCTATCTTAAAATAAAAATAAAAAACAGTTTTTAAAACAAGCGAATATATCTAACAATATCTTTTTCTTTCCCATTTCTCGTGATTGTTCGTTAGAAATTCATGGAAATTTCCGTCTATACGTAACAAAAAACAAAATTTATCTTTCGATCTCAGATTTTATCTCAGGATTGTTTTGCAACTAGGATTCTCTACACGTCTTCGCTGCTTCTTTATCAGAAGTTAAAAGAAAATATATGAAATCATCTTGTAAAGAATAAAAAAGACCGACTTTTACTATCAGTTTTTAAACAAGAAGAAGAAAGAAAATGTGAAGATGTAAGTTTATGTTTTATGCTGATAACTTTTTATCAGAAGATGTAAAAAATATTTGCTGTGCTTGCAAATCTTCTGTTTTTTTTTTTTTTTAATGTTTAAAATTAAGATTAAATCTTGGTTAAATCAACAATAAAAAAAAGTTTTAATGTACTGTGCTGATTGGTCAACTGGATGGGTATGGTTAGGTTGAGATACTTGAGGCAAAGGTTGGAGAATTCATAGCCTTATTAACACACGCACCAAACACTACACATATACACATACCATAAATCCCCCAATGCTTTTAATAAATAAATATACTTCGATTTACTTTATTTTTATTTAGTTTGGTAAGTAAAACTGCTTCCATATATTTTATTTTAAAATTGTATATACATATGGGGTCTGATTGGCCGAGTGACTTACGCTCTGACGCTCTGGGCCGCAGGCTTCGGGTTCAAGTCCCGGAGGTACCATAGATGTTTTTAATAGTTCGGAATTCACTTTAAACCGTAGGTCCTGTTCTAATATGACTGTAGAGCGTTGGGCATATGGCTGATACCCCTACCCCGTAAATAGAAAATAATTCAAGTTTATGTTCTGCCGGTAGGCAGACGGCCTTGGTCCACCATGGAGTTATTGCGCCATTGATGATGATGATATATATTATATACAATATATATATATTTCCCGAAAGTATTTTTGTCATAAAATAATCGTATAATCATCATGATAGTATCAATAATAACATTATATATAATAACTACATAGAATAATCGTATCACCATAATTTCAATATCAATGTTTGTCATAGAATAATCATATAATCATATCAATATCAATAATAATAAATGATAATGCCACGGAATAATCAATAATCATAATATCTGTATCAACAATAACAGCATAAATAATAATGTCATTGAATAATTGTATAATTATAGTATCAGTATTAATAATAATGATATAAATGATAACATCATAATCTGTCATAACGTCATTCATAACATCATAATCTGTCATATCTTCATTCATAACATCTTAATCCTTACTATAGGATTTTTCAGGATATATATACTTGCAAATTTCTCAAAACAAAGCAAATTTAATTTATAAAAACTATTTAATTTTAAATTTTAAGTAACAAAGAAAACATGCTACAGAAAAACTTCTGTTGAAAAAACTATCCATCTAAAAATATACTTCGAAAACATTTTTAAAAACAACCGAATATATCTAACAATATCTTTTTTTTTGTTTCTCCTATTTCTCGTGATTGTTCGTTAGAAATTCATGGAATTTTCTCTATACAAAACAACAAATAAAATTTCTCTTTCGATCTCAGATTTAGGATGAATGTTTAGTAACTGGGAATCTCTACACGTCTTCGTTCGTTCTTTATCAAATTTTAAAGAAAATACATGAAATCTTCTTTTAAAGAAAAAAAAAGAGAGACTTTACTATCGGTTTTTAAACAAAGAAAGAAAATCTGAAGATGCTAATTTATGTGTTATGCTGATATACTTTTGTCAGAGGATGTAAAAAAAAAAATTTGCTCTGCTTGAAAATAGGGTGTTTTTTAATGTTTAAAGTCAAGATTACATTTCGATTAAACCAAAAATGAAAAAGTTCTATTGTAGTGTGCAGGTTGGGCAACCATATTATAACTGGGTGTGGTTAGGTTGAGACACTTTAGGCACAGGTTCGGTGAACTCACAGTGTTATTTGCACACTCACAAACACCCCACACGAACAATTAGAAATTTACAATATTTAACATATAATTATAGATTTATAATCTATAATTATAGACATATAATTATAGATTTGTAGGAGAATTCCACTTCTAAGCCGAAAACCTGAAACTCGGCTACGCGCAAGGTGCGCAAATTATATTTTTATCGGGATAAGAGACCATAAGCTAAATGTTTCTCAGAGAAAAAGTAGGTTGCGCTGTACTTCCTCTGGGATTTGAGTCCCGATTTTCTCCTGAACACAACAGACGGCGTTCTTGCCAATGTGTAGGAGGAAGCATGGTTATATCATCTCATTCCAATATCTTATTTAACTCTATTATCTAAAGCACTTACACATATTCTACCTTTAGAAATAACTGCCTAACTACCTGTCCATGTTGGACGATAATCCATAACAGTCCATGTTGGACGATAATCCATAACAGTCCATGTTGGACGATAATCCATAACAGTCCATGTTGGACGATCATCGTTTACCTATTGGGAGATTCCGGAAACAGAGTTATCTTTTTATAGGATAGGGTTGTCAGTCCTACGCACAACAATCATATTAGACAGCTATCTATGGTTTAAAGAGGATTCCGAACCATTACAAATATCCATGGCACCACCGGGACTCGGTCCCGAAACCTGTGGAACAAAGAGCCTGAGCCTTAATAAATGAAAAAAATAAAAATAAACTTTATTACCGATTTGTTATTAAAAGCATATCAAGTTTTTGAAGAATATAAATATTCTTCACAAATAAGAATCAAAAAGCTCTACTTATTAAATAGTTTAGGCACCTTATTTAATTATTATTTAACATAAATAAATTATAACTAATTTCAAAAGAAACTATCAAACAAATATTTTTAAAATTAATTTTATAAAAAATTAATTTTTTTTATATTAAAAATATCTATTTAGTAATAGGTATTTTCAGATATCATATATTGGATTTCACACAACAAAGCAAAATGTAATTTACGAAACTTTTTCATTTTAAATTTTAAGTAACTACGAAAATTTCATACAATGGAATTTCTGTTCAAAACCATCTATCTAAAAATATACATCAAAAACATTTTTAAAAAACGAGCGAATATATCTAACAATATATTTTTTTTCTCCCATTTCTCGTGAATGTTCGTTAGAAAACCATGGAATTTTCCGTCACAGAAAATAAAATTTCTCTTTCGATCTCAGATTTAAGATGATTGTTTCGCAACTAGATTCTCTACACGTCTTCGCTCCTTCTTTATCAGAATTTTAAAGAAAATATACGAAATATTCTTTTAAAGAAAAAAAAAAAAAAGAGAGACTTTCACTATCAGTTTTTAAGCAAAGAAGTAAGAAGATGTGAAGATGTAAGTTTATGTTTTTATGCTGATAAATTTTTGTTAGAAGATGTAAAAAAAAAATATTTGCTGTGCTTGCAAATCGGGGTGTTTTTTTTTCTTTAATGTTTAAAGTAAACAGTAAATCTGTGTTAAACCAAAAATAAAAGATTCTACTGTAGTGTGCAGGTTGTACAACCAGATTGTCACTGGGGTCGTTGTGTTGAGATATTTGAGGCACAGGTTGGAGTACACACGGCTGTATTGTACAAGCAAAAACACCACACACATGGAATTAGAGATATACAATACTTAACATATTTAACGACATATAATTTTAGATTCGTGGGAGGATTCCACTTCTAAACCGAAAACCCAACTCTCAGCAAAGTGTAGGATGCGGAAACATAATTCCTCTCTGGGAGAGTTTGTAAGCCAACTAAAATGCAGGGTAGTGCTAAATATATTTTATTTTGGGGAGTGAGACTGTAAACTAAACTTTTCTTAACAGAAATACGTGCGTGCAGTGATGAAAAGGTATATGAGTTCTGAAGCTTCATATAAAGTCAGGGAGAACTAAAATTTCGTGGGGCATATTATAGTATTTTCTTGGTGTTTCATGCAAATCATTCTTATAAAACCACTAACTAAAAATGCAATTTACCAAAAAATATTTGTGCTGTTAGAGAAAAATAAAAAAGAATCCAATAAATGAAAAGAAAAAAGAATAAAAATTGTAGATTTTTGAAGGAAGTCACACTTCAGAATAAAAATATCCACAACAGGACTAGCATCGTATATGTAAATTTGGGAATGACAAAGGTTCAGAATGAAGTTATACTACATAAAGACTTAAAATCTCCTTACAGAAGACCAAATTAAAAAAAACACCTTGATATGACCAGGATTTTCAACCTTCTAACAAATGTGAAGAATACAAATCGTTGGAGAAATGGTTTTGACATAGTCCTTAACTTCAAGTCATCTCCCGATTTTTGCTAATTTAAATTTATAATATGATATTTTTAAAAACATTTTCACCACTTTCGTTGCGGATCTCGTAGCAATGCGTGATGTGGATTCAGCAATTTAGTGCTAGCCAAGCGCCAACGTTATATAGATATATATATAAACATGTTTGTGAAAATTGCAGTACCATGAAGGAATCGTCATAATTGAATGAAATTTAATACACAGTTGAGTGGTAGTGGTACAAATAATTGAATAAATGTTCAAAGCAAACAAACAATAACAAGAGATCGGAATCAGTATTTTGTGTAGCCACCACGCGCCGCAATAAGTGCTGCTACACGACATGGCATGGCATGGCATGGCAAATTTTGAATGTCTGACTGAGGAAGAGCATTCCATATTGTTTGTATGCGCACCCAAAGTTCGTCTGCAGAAGCAACAGGACGAGGATCACGAGCGAGACGCCCACCAACGAAATCCCACACATGTTCAATCGGCGACATATCCGAGGAATACGCAGGCCAAGGGAGAAGCTGTACCTGCCGCGTTGCAAAAGATGGATTGAACAGTCCTAGCGATATGAGGGCGGGCATTGTCCTGTTGAAATACAGCGCTTGGAGAACTTTGAAGGAAGGGAACAGCTTGGGGCTGTAGAACTTCACTGATGTACCGGTTGCTGTCCAGATTGCCCAATATTCTTAGCAATTGAGATCGTCCATGATATGCTATGGCACCCCAAACCATAACTCCGGGTGTTCGTCCACTATGGCGTTCGATAATGCACTCCGGAAGGTGGCGTTCACCGGAATAGCGTCTGACACGAATGCGGCCATCATGGTACCACAAATTAAAGCGGGATTCGTCAGAAAACACGACATGCTGCCAATCAGCACGCCAGTCTCTATGCTGAGTGACTATGATGGTTTTTGCGTGAGAGGGATCCTGTATAAAGGAGTCCTTGCGCGCAGTCCACGTTGCAGCAGACGCCTACGAATTGATGAAGCACGCAATGAAACACCTGTAGCTATTGACCACTGTGCTACCAATTGTCTAGAGGAAGCTGTATGGTCCGTCAGCGCCATGCGGACCAGGTGTCTATCATCGCGAGCTGACGTCACATTTCGGGGTCCACTCCCGGATTTCCGAGTTGTCCGACACTCATCCGTCGACTGCTTCCAAAGACGCATCACTGTGCTGCTGTTACGCTGCACACGAGCGGCTACTGCACGATAAGACAATCCAGCTTCACGAAGGCCGATGATTCTCCCCCGTACAAACTCTGTAAGTTGTTCAAATCACGCTCTCTTTCGTCGTAGATACATAAGTAACGATTGAGCTAACGTTTACCACTAGCAGATAACCATACACGCCTCGCTACAGCCGTCTATTTATTCGGATCCATCAGCCGTTCAGAGGGCGCTGCTCAGCATACGTATGCGCTACGGATTTTAAATTATCATTTGCATATCATGCGCTAATTTGCATTTCCTGAAAATTTCGGCTCACTCGCCTAAGTCCTTCATGGTGTTGCAATTTTCACAAACATGAGTTTATATATAACAGTTATCTATTATTTTCATTTGTAAAGGATATATTCAACAGAAAACTTTTAGAATGTTTAAAAAGGCGAAACGGGAACAAATAAATTGCATTTTTCTTTCTAAAAGCAGTTTTGAAAACTAAAATTACGAAGACTTTCAGTGCTTTCAAATTAACATTCGCATGTGAAGTAAATTACACAATAATTCTCTCGCACCATTTACAAAAGTAAATTGAGTTCAGATTACTTCAAATTTCTCAATACAAAAAGGCCTCGCGTGAGAAATGAAATGCGAGATTTTATTATGAAAAGAATTCATTTTAAGTCAATACGAAAAGAAGCGAAAGAAGTTCCTTTTATTCGTTATTTCCGAGGTGTTAGTAACTGCTAAAACGTTACTTCAAATAATATTTCGAAATAAAACGAACCGGTATCGTTATTGCCATTCGACAACAGGTAATTCAACATAATTAACATGCATAAAATTCCAATCTTCAGCAGTTATTTAAATTGTTTCATTTTCTTTTATTACGATTTGGATCAAATGCATTTGTAAACACAGAATCAAGTATTGAAATATTTGAATAAGTAAATTTCAATTTGAAAACTTTGAGTTCCATCTACAACATGGAATTTCTTTACAACTGTTTTAGTATTTAGTAAAAGAAGAAATGATAATTTGTATCAATTTTTAATAAATTGAAATCTTATTCCGATGTTAATATTTAACGACTGTTTCATAATTTAAATAATTTTGCAACATTTTATCCAAAAACTTTCGCAATGCTTTTCTGTAATAAAAGCAGGACATTTGGAATGCAGCTAACGCATTTTAACTCGGAATAATTCCAAACCAAAGAAAGTATTTAGTATGGGTCGTCACCAAATAGAATCAGCGTAACGGATGAAGTCGTTAAGCTTTCGGTAATTGTTGTTAAAGTACAGAAAAGGAACAACAATTTGTCTTTTGTTTGTTGGAGCCGTTACAAGGTTTGGCCTTTGATGTTTAATACTGCCAGAGACTTTCGGTTTCAAATACTGTGAAAAATTTACGATGTTTTTGTTATTTGAATTGAAATAAAATGTATAGTAAGTTCGTTGTTGTTACAAGTTATTTTATGTTTGGATGTTCTTCCCACAATATAATTCCCTAAAGATTACTCTAACGTAAGCGAGTTTAAAAGAACATCGTTTTCTCCTTTGAGTAATTAGATATTGATGGGGTTTTTTTTTATGTTTGTGATTTATAAAATGGTGTTTTTAGAATGTTTAGAAACCTTTATAAAATATTAACAAAAACGGGAAAATACATCTTAAATAATTTTAATGCAGTATTTCAAGTGCATTTGTGGAATAAAAGAAAATGTATTTTATGGATTTGTAGAAATATTAATTAATATATTTTGTTAATTCAAATAGAAAATAAATACACACTTTTGTCACGAAGAATTTATGCTTTTACGTAGTCAATACATTATTTATTGAAATATTTTGAAGCAATTGAAAACATATTTCAATTTTTTTTCTTTCCTTTTTACTGGATTATTATCAAAAATTATCTTTTTCGATTTTATTTACGATATTTTTTTTTTCCCACTTATGAAACACGGAGTAATTTTAAAGTCTCACTGTCAAAATGCTGCAAAAAAAAAGGACCACTTGTCACAATGAGTTCAAATTTGAACTGAAGATATTTGAAGAAGGGGTAAACGATAAGGCATAAAAAAATTCCGAGTGTATTAATAGGCGGCTTAAAGAAAGTGAATTCGGCTGCCAGTGATATTTTGAATTTAAATTACAAAGCATTTGCCCATTAAACCAACTGTAGTGTTATGTGTTTGTTTCGTTTTTTTCACGGAAAAAACGAGTTCCATGTCTCTTAATCTTTATTTATACAATTGTGTCCGCATTTATTAAACATATTTCCGTAGTTTGAACTATTTAGCACATCGCATGACATGGCACAATGTATCAAACTGGCGCCATTAGATGAACATTAATATATAAATAACTAATGTACATTTACAAAAGTGTCTCAAATGTAAAAAATAACTAAGATCAAACATATTAATATTAAGTACGAGAGATAGTGTGCGTATCTAATTCCCAAACTTTATGCGATTTGAAAGATGTTATCAGATAGTCAAGTTGAACAGATTCCTCTTGTCAAGGTACGAGTTTCGTGCTACCCACCATTTGTCGCATGCAAAGTGTCATCGTGTGGGAAGGAGGTCACGTGGCAAATTTGTGTCACATTTCAATGTTTTGTTTTCTATGTCATCTCGGTTTTCATTGTTTTTTCCATTTTCTTTTTAGTCCTTCTATGGCCGGTTACTTTCGTGCTACAGGTACCGTTCCAATGGTATTTATGGTTCTTCGCTTTAGACATGACATTGCAATAAATAAAATTGGTGTTCACATTAGACATTTTTGAAATTTTGTTACTATAACCGTAACTGTTACAGTTTAACTGTTGTTTTTTTCTGATTCTTGAGTTTATATATATATATAATCTTATGTATATATAAATTTTTATATCTAATATAAAAATAAGTTTATATTATCCACATTAGCAAACAGTCCCATTGTGGGCCAAGGCCGTCTGACTACTGGCAAATTACAAGACGAGAGATGTTTTTCTTTTTAGGGGGTAAGGTTGTCATCCCTACGCTCAACAGCCATGTTAGACTGGGGCCTACGTTTTAATAGAGATTACGAACCATTGCAAACATCCACGGCACCGCCGGGATTCGAACCCGAAACCTGTGGCACCAAGCGCCAGAGAGCTAGTCACTCGGCCATTCAGGGCCCTTAAGATTATTTATCTAATGTATATAAAAAATATCTATTATTTTAATTGAGAATGATATATTCAAAAAATCTTTTAGAATGTTTAAAATGAACAACAAACTGGAACAAAGTGATTGCATTTCTTTTTTTCTAAGAAAGGTTTCGTATGCTCAAATTACGAAAACTCTAATCTTGCATAAAAGAACTTTCAAATTAGCATTCGAAAGTAAAATAAATTACACAATAATTTTGTCAAACCATTTACAAAAGTAAATTCAGTTCAGTTTATTTCAATTTTAAAATACAAAAGAAAGCATCGAGCGAGAAATGAAATGCAAAATTTTATTATGATAAGAATTCATTTTAAGTCAATACGAAACGAAGCGAAATGAGTTCCTTTTATTCGTTATCGCGGAGGTGTTAGAAATGAAATTATTTCAAATAATATTTCGAAAAAAAGAAGCCAATACAACTATTGCCATTCGACAAAAGGTAATTCAACATAATTAGCATGTATAAAATTCTAATCTTCAGCAGTTGTTTAAACTGTTCATTTTCTTTATTCCGATTTGAATCAAATGTATTTGTACATACAGCGAATCACGTGTTGAAATATTTTAATAAATAAATATCAATTCGAAAACTTTGGGTTTTCAACTACAACTGTTCAGTATTTAATAAAAGTACAAATGTAAATATACGATTATTTGTATCAGTTGTTAATAAATTGAAATCGTATTCTGATGTTAATATTTAACAACAATTTTATGATTTAAATAATTTCGCCAGAAATTTGCAACGCCTTTGTGCTATAAAATGATAAAAGCATAAAATTTGAAATGCAGTTAACGCATTTTAACTCGGAAGAATCCCAAACCAAAGAAAGTATTTAGTATGGGTCGTCACAAAATAGAATCAGCGTAACGGTGAAGTCGTTAAGCTTTCGGTAATTGTTGTTAAACTACAGAAAAGAAACAACAATTTAATCTTTTGTTTGTTGGAGCCGTTACAAGGTTTGGTTTTGATGTTTAATACTGACGGAGACTTTGGGATTTCGAATGCTGGGATAAATTTACGATGTTTTTGTTATTTTAACTGAGATAAATTTCAAGTTGGTTGTTACAAACTATTTTATGATTTTATGTCTTTTACATAATATAATTCCCTAAAGATTACTCTGATATAGCCGAGTTTAAAAAAAAGCAGAACATCGCTTTCTCTTTTGATCAATTAGATATTGATTGGGATTTTAAGTAAATGATTTATAAAATGGATTTTTTAGAATATGTAGAAACGTTTTAAAATATTACCAAATAGGGAAAATATTCTTTTTGAGTAAATTTAATGCAGTATTTATTAAACACTTAAGGAATAAAAGAAATTTTAAATTGGGCATTAATAGAAATATTAATTAAAATCTGCCTTTTTAGTGAATTCAAATCAAAAATGGATAAAATACTTTGCCATCCAGAATTTATGCATTTACGTCGTCAATCTATTTGGAATCTATCTGGAAATATTATGAATCTACGGAAGAAATATTTATATTCTCTTTCCTTTTTACTGGATTATTATCATAGATTATCCTCTTGATTTTTATTTATATGATTTTTTTCCCATTTATTACACATATTTAAGTAGTCTGAACTGTTTAGCACATCACATGTGATGGCATCTTTCATAATGGCGCCATTAAATGAGCATTAATATAAAATAAATGATGTACAATTACAAAAGTGTCTCAAGTGTAAAAATAACTGTGATCAAACATATTAATATTAAAGCACGCAGATAGTGAGAGATAAATTTTATCTGTGCAGGTATCGAATGTCCAAATTTTATCTGAAATTTTGAAAGATGTTATCAAATAGTCAAGTTGAACAGATTCCTCTTCGTGCTACCCACCATTTGTCGCATGCAAAGTTTCATCGTGTGTGAAGGAGGTCACGTGGAAAATTTGTGGAAAACATTAAATGTTTTGCTTTCTGTTGCATCTCAGTTTTCATTGGTTGTTTTCTCCTTTTTCTTAGTCCATTTAGCGCAGGTTACTTTCGTGCCACAAGTACTGTTCAACGCTATTTATGGTTTTTGGCTTTGGAGATCACATTCCAATAAATAAAATTGGGGTTGCAATTTGAAATTTTCGAAATTTAGAAATTCTTTCACTGTAACCGCAACTGTTAGAGTTTACCTAAAGTTATTCATATGAGTCTTGAGAGCATACCTCCAAAATATATTAAACCAAAGTTTTGTTTAATTTCTATGGATTGTATGATAGCTAGAGACTCGCATATCAGTAAAAAATTTATCATAATAATAATAATAGTAAGGTAAAATGATAATATACTAATAATAATAAGAAGAAAAATGTACTACTAATAATAAAAAGGATAAAAATAATTAAACAATAAATAATAATAAATTTTATTTGTAAAGAATGTGTTGTTACAAATTATTTCATGATTGCATTTTCTTTGCATAACATAATTACCAAAAAATTACTCAAAATTAGCAGTGTTTAAAAAAAAAAAAGAACATCGCTTTCTTTTGAACAATTAGATATTGATGGCTTTTTTAAGTATATGATTTATAAAATGGCGTTTTTCGAAATGTTTAGAAACGTTTAAAAATATTAACAAATAAAAAATAATAATAATTTTAATGAAGTATTTAAGAGACACTTTCGGAATAAAAGATATTTTATATTATAGATTTGTAGAAGTATTAATTACCATCCGCTTTTTTTTTTTTTTTTTTTTTTTTGTGAATTCAAATCAAAAATGGATAAACACTTTGTCACAAAAAAATTTATATATTTGTATTGTCAATCCATTATTGTTTGAAAATATTTGGAAGATACTGAAAAGAGATTTCATTTCTTTTACTGAGTTATTATAAAAAAATATCATTTAAATATCATATTATATTTACATAGTTTTCCCATTAATTTTTAATTTTTCCCATTAATATTTTCCCCATAATTGTTTCGTTTTCATTAAACATATTTCAATAGTTAAACTATTCAGTTACATCGCATGTCATGTGCATTATTTTTCTTAATGGTGCATCATTTGATGTGCATTAATAAATAAACAACTAATGTACAATTACAAAAGTGCCTCAAGTTTAAAAATAACTGAGATCAATCGTATTAATATTAGGTACGAGAGGTTAAAATCAAATTATTTCTAAACCTTCTACTAATCCTATTAGAAAATTTCTGATGCCCGTATCTTGCAAACATATCACCTGCTTTCTATTAGTAATGGATAATAGAAAGTATAACCATGGATATTTCAATCAAACATGTTATAATTATTTTACATTACTTCATGAAAAAATATGTATATTTTATAGTAATATAAATTAATGAGGCTCAATTCCTTATAAGATGGTAAATTGTAAATACTGTAAAAAAATCTGTTGTGCTTTTCAATCAACGAGATAAAGTTTGTGACTAGCGTATAAATACCGCCAATATGCAAATTACCAGACTTGGATTTAAATTTTTGGCACGGTTTCACACATTTTGCATGGGGCCTCAGTGATGGAAAAGTAAAAGTTCTTTAAAAATTTAAATTAAACTTTTTAGTTTTACTTCCAATTTTTATAGTTTATGTTACAGAATAAACCATCATACATTCAAATACTTAAGTTTGTAAAATATTTATATCATTTGTGCAAAGAGCATCTGACACTCAAATTGGAAGAAAAACGACGATAATGCCTTGAAAGAATGAAACTCAATACATGTATACTGTCACGAAGATTTTAATCCGTTTGAATAATAATTAAAAAGAATATTAACAAAAGTTCCACATGCGAATAAGCTTGGCGACCATCTGGAATATCTTGCGTTCCTATCGAAACTGTTGCAGAAGTCCGTGAGACGATAAGCGAAATTCGTCTTCCATCTGCACTCCGTGTTTCAAACGTTCTGCAGTTGAAAAATTCTACGTCCGGAAAGATTCCGAGCTACGAGAGACATTGGGATTTCGAAAACTGGGGAAAACTTATGATGCTTTTTTTGTTATTTTAACTGAGATAAAACATAAGTTCGTTGTTACATGTTATTTTATGTTTGCATTTTCTTTCCATAACATAATTACCCAAAGATACTTTAAAGTACCAGAATTTAAAAAAAAAAGGACATTATTTTCTCCTTTGAATAATTAGATATTGATGCGTATTTTTAAGTGTATGATTTATAAAAGGGCGCTTTTATAATGTTTAGAAACCTTTGTAAAAAAATTAACAAATTGGAAAAAAATTTTTAAATAAGTTTAATACAGTATTTAAGAAACACAGAATAAAAAAGAAATTTGACGTTATTTGGATTTGTACTATCTGATTTTTTTATGTGAATTCAAATAAAAATCAACACTTTGTTAACAAGAATTAATGCATATACGTAGTCAATACATTATTGTTTGGCAATAATTTGAACTACTAAAAACAGACTTACTTACTTCAAATGTTTACTTTTTACTATGTTATTATGAAAAATTATGTGTTTGATTGTTATTTATATATTATTTTTCCTTTTATTAAATACATTTACATAGTTTAAGACATTTAGTATTTATTCATAGGTACAAATTTTTCATAATGGCATCATTTGATGATCATTAATATATAAATAACTAATGTACAATTACAAAAGTGTCTCAACTCAAAAATAACCGATATCAAAAGTATTCATAGTAAGTAGGAGAGATTCAAAATCAAATTAATTCCAAACATTCTACTAATCCTATTAAAAAGCTTCTTATGCTTGCAACATATAAACGTATCATCCTCATATAATTAGTAAGGATAATAAACAGTATAACAATGCACTTTTCAATCAAACATCAGTTGCAATTATTTAATAATACTTCATGAAAAATATGCATATTTTAAAGTAATATAAATTAATGATGTTCCGTTCATTATAATACTGTAAATTGCAGATTCTGTAAAAAATGTGTTATATACTTTTCCATCAGCCAGCTCTATTCTGTGATAAATGTAAAAATACCGCCAAATCGCCGCCAATGTGTATGCTACTTATCATGGATTTGAATTCTTTGCACGGTTCACACATATTGCATGGTGCCTCAGTAATGGAAAAGTAAAAAGTCTTTAAAAATTTAAATTAACCTTTTTAACTTTACTTCGTAACTTTTATAGCTTACGTTACAAAATAAATCATCATCCTTCCAGAAACTTAAGAGGTAAAACATCTACAAAATCTACAAAAAGCATCTAATACTCAAGTTTAAAGAATAACGATTAAAGTTTTAATTTTTAAGCTACAAAATATTTTTAGGTTCTCAGAATTTTGTAAGCTGAGTTTTTTGTGGAGTGATTAAAACTGATATCTTTAGCAGAATGTCAACCTGAATGTCAGCTAATTGTGAGCGTTATCACTACGCCTTGAATTAAATGATGGTGATTGTTAAATGCCTTAATTTACTAACCACGATAAATTCTTACAATTTTCATTATTAAATTATCGTTCTGAACTAAAATATAGCATTTTCTTTTACATAATAATAAGTTTATTCATATAATCAATGTATATAATCATAGCTAATAGCTATTTCCTGATTTCCTTTATAAAGGATGTATTCAACAGAAATCTTTTAGAATGTTTAAAACGTGAAAAACAGAACAAAAAAATTTAATTTTTCTTCTAAGAAATGTTTCGTAAGCTTAAATTGCGAAAACTCTAATCTTGCATAAAATTTGCTTTTAAATTAACATTCGCTTGTAAAGTAAATTGCACAATAATTTTCTCGAACCATTTACAAAATGAAATTCAGTTCAGTTTATTTCAAATTTTTCCCTACAAAGAAAGCCTCGTGCCAGAAATGAAAAGCAAGATTTTTATTATGAAAAGAATTCATTTTAATAAACAAAAAGAAGCGAAATGAGTTCATTTTATTCGTTATCGCGGAGGTGTTAGAAACTGCTAAAACGAAATTATTTCAAATAATATTTCGAAATAAAACAAACCGGTATCGTTATTGCCATTCGACAAAATGTAATTCAACATAATTAACAAGCATAAAATTCTAATCTTCAGCAGTTGTTTAAAATATTTCATTTTCTTTTATTAATAAAATATTATTTTTTTTTATTATTAATATTATTAATTATTTTTAAAATATTTCATTTTCTTTTATTCCGATTTGAATCAAATGTATTTGTAAATACACAGAATCGCGTATTAAAATATGTGGATATGCAAATCTCAATTCGAAAACTTTGATTTTCAACTACATCTATTCAGTATTTAGTAAAAGTACAAATGCAAATATTCGATTATTTCAATCAATTGTTAATAAATTGAAATCGCATTCTGATGTTAATATTTAACGACTGTTTTATGATTTAAATAATTTCGCCAAATATTTTGCAACGCTTTTAATGCAATAAAAAGTATAAAAGCATTTTAACTCGGAATAATTCTAAACGAAAGAAAGTATTTAATATGGGTCGTCACAAAATAGAATCAATGTAACGGACGAAGTCGTTAAGCTTTTAAATTGTTATCAAAGTACAGAAATGGAACAACAATTTAATCTTTTGTTTGTTGGAGCCGTTACAAGGTTTGGTCTTTGATGTTTAATACCGCCAGAGACTTTGGGATTTCGAATACTGGGAAAAATTTACGATGTTTTTGTTATTTTAACTCAGATAAAAAATGTAAGTTTGTCGTTACAAGTTATTTAATGTTTGCAGAGTCTTTCCATAACATAATTCCCTAACGATTTCTCTAAAATAGCCGAGTTTAAAAAAACATCGCTTTCTACTTTGAACAATTAGATATTAATGTTTTTTTTTTTAGTATATGATTTATAAAATGGCGTTTTTAGAATGTTTAAAGACATCTACAAATATTAACAAATTGGGAAAATACATTTAAAAAAAATTTCAATGCAGTATTTCAAAAACAGTTACGGAATAACAGAAATTTTACTACATATTGTGTATTTGTAGGAATATTATTTTTATAATCTGATTTTTTTCTGTAAGTTCAAATAAAAAAGGAATAAACACTCTGTCACCAAGATTTTCGCATTTACGTAGTCAATCTATTTTTAATTTGGAAATATTTTGAAACTAATGAATAATAAATTGTTTTTCCTTTTTACCGGGTTCTTATCCAAATTCCTTTTTATTTTTATTTATATCATTTAATTCCCATTTTTTAAACATATTTCAGTAGTTTGAACTATTTAGCACATCGCATATCTTGGCCCAATTTTTCATTATGACGCCATTAGATGAGCATTAATATATAAATAAATAATATATAATTACAAAAGTGTTCGAGTGCTCGAGTGTAAAAATAACTGACATCAAACATATTAATATTAGATATTAGTAATAGTGTACGTATCTAATTCCTCAAACTGTATCTGATTTCGAAGATGTTATCAGATAGTCAAGTAGAATAGATTCCTCTTGTCAAGATACGTTTTCATGATACCCACCATTCCACCATTTGTCGCATGCAAAGTGTCATCGTGTGGAGAATTTGTGGAAAACATTAAATGTTTTGCTTTCTGACGCTTCTTAGTTTTCATTGGTTGTTTTCTCATTTCTTCTTAGTCCGTTTGGAGCTGTTGCTTTTGTGCTATTGGTACGTTACAACGCTATTTATGGTATTCTTTGCTTTGGAGATCACATTCCATTAATTAAAAATGATGTTGTCATTAGAAATTTTAGAACTTTTGTCACTGTAATCGTAACCGTTAGAGTTTAACTGAAGTTTTTCATATGATTCTTGGGCGCATACCCCCAAAATATATTAAACCAAAATTTCGTTTAATTTCAATGAATGGTATGATACCTAGGGACTCGCATAACAGTAAAAGATAAATAATAACTATAATAGTAAATACAATATTTATAAATAAAGTATTAATAATAATAATATTAATATAAAATGATAATACACTAATACTACTACTAATGCTAATAATAATAATAATATACTTATAATAATAAATGTATAAAAACAATTAAATAATAAAAATAATAATAAATTTCATTTATGAAGGATATATTCCCCATAAATCTTAAAAAATGTTTAAAATTCGAAACACGAGCAAATAAATTGCATTTTTTTCTAATAAAAATTTCGTACACTCAAATTACGAAATCTCTAATGTTGCATAAAAGTGTTTTCAAATTAACATTCGCATATGAAGTAAATTACACAATAATTTTCCGAAACCATTTACAAAAAGTAAACTCAGTTCAGCTTATTTCAAAATTTTTCCAATACAAAGAAACAACGCGCTGGAACTAAAATGCAAGATTTTATTATAAAAAGAATTAATTTTAAGTCAATACGAAAAGAAGCGAAATGAGTTCCTTTTATTCGTTATCGCGAAGGTGTTAGAAAATGCTGAAACGGAATAATTTCAAATAATATTTCGAAATAAAACAAATCGGTATCGTTATTGTCATTCGACAAAAGGTAATTCAACATAATTAGCATGTGTAAAATTCTATTCTTCAGCAGTTATTTAAATTGTTTTCATTACACATAGCGTACATAGCGCACTTGAGCTTATACTCCAAAATATATTAAACCAAAATTTTGTTTCATTTCTGTTGTAGCATCATTTCCACTAGAAGAGTTGTAGCTTTTCATTCCCAGAAGGCAGGAATGTATATTCTTTAACAAGTACATAATAACCACCTATTATTCAAATTTGACAACAGATATGTAGTATCTTGAATGCTTATATTACATGCAATAAGTGTTTTGTACTAATGAGACTAATCTGCCAAACAAATGTGACAACAGATAATCAGTGACATGGATAATGAGACTTCATGAAATTAGAGATTGTCTGTTCGACCTTCACATGTCGAAATAACAACTGATAGAATCTAGACTACATCATGAGTTGTTGCATCGTGATTGGAGATACACCATAGGCTGAGGAACTGTCGACTCCATGGACAAGTGAGGGAAGCTGACCCACTCTATTCTTGACAGATTTTCTTAAAGGGAGGTGCTTGGAGAAGAAAAGAGAGAATTCTGTGATAAGTCGATCAGAAATGCTGTTTTTCTTTTTCTCTGAAGTGACTAAATAGACCGGACTTTTCGTCTGTTTCAAAGTCAGTCCCTTGTGGTTTTGTGTATCACACCGTATCATAATTAAAGTTTGAAGGTGACCATTTTTTAAGATTTGTCACAGACCCGAGAACTCTGAAAGTCCCCGACATTGGAGTGAACTGCAGTTGTGTGTCTAATTTATTTCCTAATATTCTGTTCTTTGTAAATAGAGTTACGTATATATATTTAATATAAATAAAATTAAAGTCTTGTCATGTACCTGAAGATGCCATCTTCTCGAAGACGTTATAGGTTTAGTATAGGTGTGAAGATATGACAGCTAGGGACACATATATGGGAGGGATATTATATAATCGCGATATATATATATATATATATATATATATATAAAATAATAGTCCTCTGGGTAAATCATGTCATCTAGTAATCTGTCATCAGTTGTATAGGATATATTCAGCAGAAATCTTTTAGAATATTTAAAAAGCAAAAAAGGAATAAATATACTGCATTTTTTTAAATGTTTTGAAAGCTTAAATTACGAAAACTCTAATCTTGCATAAAAATGCTTTCAAATTAACATTCGCATGTAAAGTAAATTACGCAATAATTTTCTCGAACCATTTACAAAATGAAATTCAGTTCAGTTTATTTCAAATTTTCCCTACTAAAGAAAGCATCGTGCGAGAAATGAAATGCAAAATTTTATTATGAAAAGAATTCATTTTAAGTCAATACGAAACGAAGCGAAATGAGTTCCTTTTATTCGTTATCACGGAGGTGTTAGAAAATGTTAAATCGAAATTATTTCAAATAATATTTCGGAATAAACAAACCGGTATCGTTATTGCCATTCGAGAAAAGGTAATTCAACATAATTAGCATGTATAAAATTCTAATCTTCAACAGTTATTTAAATTGTCCATTTTTTTTTTATGCCTATTTGAAAAATGTATTTGTAAATATATACAGAATCGCGTATTGAAATATTCGAATAAGTAAATTTCAATTCGAAAACTTTTAATTTTCAACTACAACTATTCAGTATTTAGTAAAAACCTACAAATGCAAATATTCGATTATTTGTATCAATTGTTAATAAATTGGAATCGTATTCTGATGTTAATATTTAACGACTGTTTTATGATTTAAATAGTTTCACTATCTAATTTTGCAACGCTTTTGTGCAATAAAAATGTTAAAAGAAGGACATTTGGTATGCAGTTAACGCATTTTAACTTGGTGTAATTTCCAAACCAAAGAAAGTATTTAATATTGGTCGTTAAAAAATAGAATCAATGTAACGGATGAAGTCGTTAAGATTTCGGTAATTGTAGTTAAAATACAGAAAAGGAACAACAATTTAGAATTTGTTTGTTAGACCCGTTACGAAGTTTGGTGTTTGGTGTTTTATGCTGCCAGTGACTTTGGGATTTCGAGTACTGGGAAAATTTACGTTTTTGTTACTTTAACAGATATAAAATGCTAATACATTGTTACAAATTATTTTATGTTTGCATCTTCTTTCAATAACATTATTCCCCAAAGATTACTTCAAATTAACCGATTTTTAAAAACATAACATCGCTTTCTCCTTTGAACAATTGGATTGCCAACGGCTATACCATGCTGAATATATCGGTTCTCGTTAGATCACCGAAGTCAAGCATCATTGGGCGCGGTCAGTACTTGGGTGCGTGACCACCTGGGAACACCGCGTGCCGTTGGCATTCACACATTTGGGACCTGAATGGCCGAGTGTCTAGCGCTCTGGCGCTCGATGCCACAGGTTTCGGGTTCGAGTCCCGGCGGTGCCATGGGTGTTTGTAGTGGTTCGAATCCACTTTAAGCCGTAGGTCCCTGTCTCACATGACTGTAACAGCGTCACGGAGCAAAAGTCAGGCTTCTACCTACGGGTGCTCCATCACAACAGAAGCTGCTGCCTTCCCCTTCAATCATGAGTACATATGGGCTTGTGGCCTTGGCCTAGAAATGTCTGCCAAGTGGGATAAGAAACAACAACAACAACAAACACAATTGGATAATGACGGCCTTTTTTAAAACATATGATTTATAAGACATCGTTTTTAGAATGTTTAGAGATCTCTAAAAATATTAAAAAATAGAGAAAATAATATTTAAAATAATTTTAATGCAGTATATATGAATCGCTTATGGACTAAAAGAAATATTATATTATGTTTGTAGAAATATTAATTTTGGTCTGCTTTTTTTTGGGAATTCAAATAAAAAATAATCGCTTTGTCATCAATAATTTATGCATTTGCGTAGTCAATCTATTATTGTTTGGAAATATTATAAAGCTACTGAAAAAATACTTTAATTTTTTTCTCCTTTTTACTGGATTATTATCAAAGATTATCCACTTAATTTTGTTTATATATTGTTTCCCCTTTATTAAACATATCTCAATAGTTTGAACTATTTAGCACATCGCATGTCATTGCACAATTTTTCATAATCGTGCCATTCGATGAACATTATTATGTAAATACATATTGTACAACTACAGAAATGTCTCAAATGTAAGAATAACTGAAATCAAACATATTAAGTACGAGAGATAGTGTCATCTAATGCCCAAACTGTATCTGATTTGAAAGATGCTATTAGATAGTCTAGTTGAACAGATTTATCTTGTCAAGGTACGGACTTCATATTACCCACCAAACCACCATGTGTCGCATGCAAAATGCCATCGTGTGTGAAGAAGGTCTTTTAAAAAAATTTATGTCATATTTCAATGTTTTGTATTCTTTTTTGCTTCTCAGTTTTTATGGGTTGTTTTCACTTTTCTTCCTAATCTGTGCTACAGGTAACATTTCAATGCTGTTATGGTTTTTCGCTTTAAAGATTACTTTCCAAGAAATAAAAATTGATGTTGTCATTAGAAATTTTAGAAATTTGGTCACTGTAACCGTAACTGTTAGAGTTTTAGCTGTTGTTTTTCATATAATTCTTTAGCGTATTCTTCCAAAATATCTTAAACCAAAATTTTGTTTAGTTTCTGCAAATGGCATGATAGCTAGGGATTCGTATATCGGAAAAAATTTATAATAATAATAATAATAATATAAAATAGTATGAAATAATAATAACAACATATTATAATAATATATAAATATAAATAGCAATACTAACTGTAATAAAAAATAAATAAATAATAGTAAATTTCACTTATAAAGCATTTATTCAACAATAACAAAATGCTAAACAAAACAAGAACAAATAAATTGCATTTCTTCTTTTTTTCTAAGAAACGTTTGTAGCTCAAATTACGAAAATTCTAATCTTGCATAAAAGTGCTTTGAAATTAGCACTCGCATGTAAAAAATTATACAATGATTTTCTCTCAAACCATTTACAAAAGTAAATTCAGTACAGTTTATTACAATTTTTCCAACCCAAAGAAGTATCGCGCGGAAAACGAAATGCAAGATTTTATAATGAAAAGAATTCATTTTGAGTTAATACGAAAAGAAATGAAATTTCCTTTTATTCGTTATCGCGGAGGTGTTAGAAACTGCTGAAACGAAATTATTTCAAATAATATTTCAAAATAAAAAAACCGGTATTGTTACTACCATTCGACAAAAAGTAATTCAACATAATTAGTATGTATAAAATTCTAATCTTCAGTAGTTGTTCAAATTGTCCCATTTTCTTTTATTCCGATTTGAATCAAATCCATTTGTAAATACACAGAATCAAGTATTGAAATATTTAAATAAGTAAATCTCAATTCGAAACTTTTCAGTTTTAATTACAACTATTCAGTATTTAGTTAAAAATACAAATGCAAATATTGGATTATTTGTATCAATTGTTAATAAATTGAAAACTTATTCTGATGTTAAAATTTAACGACTGTTTTATGATTGAAATAATTTCGTCAAATATTTTGCAACTCTTTTGTGCAATAAAAATGTTAAAGAAAGAATATTTGAAATGCAGCTAACGCATTTTAGCACGGAATAATTCCAAACCAAAGAAAGTATTTAATACGGGTCGTCACAAAATAGAGTCAGTGTAACGGATGAAGTCGTTAAGATTTCGGTAATTGTTGTTAAAGTACAGAAAAGGAATAATAATTTAACTTTTGTTTGTTGGAGCCGTTACAAGGTATGGTCTTTGATGTTTAATACTGCCAAAGACTTTGGGGTTTCGAATACTGCGAAAAACTTACGATGTTTTGTTATTTTAACAAAGATAAAATGTAAGTTCGTTGTTACAAGTTATTTTATGTTGGCATGTTCGTTCCATAACACAATTCCCTAACGATTACTCTAAAATATCCAAGTTTAAAAAAAATTAGCATCGCTTTCTTCCTTTGAATAATTAGACATTGACGGGTTTTTTTAAGTATATGATTTATAAATTGGCGTTTTTTCGAATGTTTAGAAATATTTAAAAATATTAACAAATAGAGAAACTATACTTTAAATAATTTTAACGCAGTATGTATGAAACACCTAAGGAATAAAAGAATTTTTATATTGTGGATTTGTAGGAATATCAATTACCATCTTTTTTTTTTTCCGTAAATTCAAAACAAAAGTGAATAAACACTTTGTCATCCAGAATGTATGCATATACTTAGTCAATCCATTATTGATTTGAAATAATTTGAAACTACTGACAAAAGATTAATTTTTTTTCCTTTTTATGGGATCATTATCAAGAATTCTATTACATTTTTATTTATATAATTTAATTCTCACTTATTAAACTCATTTTAAAAGTTGACACCATTTTGTTACATAAAACACACATTTTTTCATAATGGTTATTATATGAGCATTAATATACACTGAAGTGACAAAAGTCATGGAATAGCAGTTTTTCAGATAATGGTGAACAGGTATAAATGCGCAGTGCTTTTTCATTTCATTTCTGTTCAAGTTATTCATGTGAAGAGGTTTTGACTTGATATGACCGCACGACGGGAATAACAGACTTTGAACGCGGAATGTTAGTTGGAGCTAGACGCATTCATGTCATTTCGGAAATCATTAGTTCAACATTCCCAGATCCACAGTGTCAAGAGTATAAAAAAATAACTGGACAGTATCGACCGCCTGCAAACGACCGAGACCGGCGACGTTAGTCGTAAATTCTAACAGATAAGCAACATGAAATAACCGCAGAAATCAATGTGGAACGTAAACCAAACCTAAAGAAATTTGGCTATTCCAGCAGAAGACCGACTCGAGTACCTTTTACTGAAAACGACATCGCTTGCAGCGACTAAATATCGGTTGGTCCCTAGATGAATGGAACACCGTGGCCTGGTCCGATGAATCACGATTTCAGTTGGTAAGAGCTGATGGTAAGACCCCATATGGACAAACTGTCAGCAAGGCTTCATGGTGGTGGCAAATGGTGGGGGCTGTTTTTTTCATGGCATGGACTTGTCCTCTGGTGCGATGGACCGAACATTGACTGGAAATGCTTATGTTCAGCTACTTGGAGATAACTTGCAGCCATTCATGGACTTCATGTACTCAAACAACGATGGGATTTTTATGGATGACAATGCGCCATGTCACCGGGCCACAACTTTCGCGATTGGTTTGAAGAACATTCTGGACAATTCCAACGAATAATCTTAGATCGCCCGACATGAATATCGAGCATTTATGGGACATCATCGAGAGGGTCTGTTCGTGCCCAAAATCCTGCACCATTATAGGTTTACAATTATGGACGTCTATCGAGACAGCATGGCTCAATGTTCCTGCAGAAGACTTCCAACGACTTGTTGAGTCCATGCCACGTTTGCTGCACTTCAAATGGGGCCGACATGATATTAAGAGGTATCCCATGACTTTTGTCACTTCAGTGTATAAATAACTAATGTATGATTACAAAAGTTTCTTAAGTATAAAAATAACTGAGTCAAAAAGTATTATTATTATGTATGAAAGATTGAAAACCAAATAAATTATTTCCAAAACTTCTGCTAAACCTATTAAAGAACTTCAATATTATCATATAAACATATCACCTTCATACAATTATTAGTGGATAATAGACAGTATCACAATGCACTTCTCAATAAAATATCTTGTCAATTAATTTACAGTACTTCATGAAAAAACTTTTAAAAAAACATATTTTATGTATTTAGTGGCTCTCAGTAATGGAAAATCCACGTTTTAAAATTTTTCCTCAGTAATGAAAAGTTAAGTTTTTAAAATTTTTAATTACTTTTTAACTTTCATAATTTATTTTACAGAATAAATCACCATACATTAAGAAACTTAAGCATATAAAATATTTACATCATTTGCAAAGATACTCAAATTGAAATGAAAACGACGATAATGCTTTGAAAAACGAAAACTCCATAGGTATAATGTCACGAAGATATTGCACACATTTGAATAACAATTAAAAGTTTGTTAATAAGGTTTCACTTGCGAACAATTTCGGCGACAATCTGGAATACTTTCCGTTCCTATCGGAACTTCTAAAGAAGTTCATGAGAGATAAGCGAAATTCGTTTTGCAAGTGCACCGTGTTTCAAACCGTTCTGCAGTTACCAAATTCTACATTCCAAAGACTCTGCGCTCTGTTCTCTACGTGTTTCCGTATCTATTCTAGCTTCCCGGATGTTTGCAAACGAGTGATAATCAACTACGGTTCGATTTCGTGAATGAATTCCTCATCCAGTATGACAATAACAGATTGTCTTTAGATATTTTATGGGCCATTTCTCGTTGACTGGTAACGTTATAATTCGAAGAACTGGTCCCACTTGCTAGACGATAATTCCGTTGATGCAGTTGCACTTTCGACACGTGAAAAATGCGACTGCGTGGTGAAGTATAACAATCACTTTCATCCGTGTCCCCTAATTTGCCTACAAACATATACTGTAACATATGCCTGTTATCCAGAAATGTTGACTAACTACTTAATTCCTGATTTGTAACATCTAAAATCTTTATCTGACGACATGTTGCTGCAAGAGGGCGTTCCACCCACACTTGGGGTCTTCTGTAAAACGTTACTTAACAGAACAATTTGGTGACAGTGTTATATCCTACCGTTTACCGTTTTCGTGGCCTCCTAAGTCCCCAGATCTCACTCCAATAAATTTATGTTTGTATGTATAGCGTATGCATTTAACACACAAATTGTTTCTAATTTGAAAGATGCCGTCAAATGTCAGATTCAACAAATTCTTCTTGCGTGGTACGTACTTCAGATACCCACCATTTGCGATATGCAAAATGTCATCGTGTGAAGGAGGTTACTGGGTAAATTCGTGTCACATTTAAATGTTTTTGCTTTCTGTTGCTTCTCTGTTTTAATAGGTTGTTTTTGTCTTGGTCAATCTATCGCCGGTAACTTTTGTACCACAGGTACCATATATTTCTGGTTTTCGTTTCTGAGCTCACATTCCAATAAAATAAAATTGGTGTTGTACTTTGAAATTTTCAAAACCTTGTCACTATAAAGGTAACTATAAGAGTTTAACCATTGTCTTTCATGTGATTCTTGAGAGAATATCTCCAAAATATCTTAAACCAAAATTCTGTATAGTTTCTGTGAATGGAATGATAGCTAGGGGTTCATATATTAGAGAACAAAAACCTTATAATCAGCCTATATATAATAATAGTTATATTTGCATTTATAAAGGATATATGCGACCGGAATCTTTTAGAATGTTTAAAATACGAAACAGTAACAAATAAATTGTATTTTTATTTTCTAAGAAAAGTTTCATTAGCTCAAATTGCGAAAAATATCACCTTGAATAGAAGTGCTTTCAAATTAAATTCGTCTGTAAAGTAAATTAACAATAATTTTCTCAAACCATTTACGAAAGTAAAATCAGTTCAGTTTATTTCACATTTTTTTCAATACAAAGAAAGCCCCGTGCGAAAAATAATATGCAAAATTTTATAATGAAAAGAATTCATTTTAAGTCCATACGAAAAGAAGCGAAATGAGTTCTTTAATTCGTTATTGCAGAGGTGTTAGAAACTGCTAAAACGAAATTATTTCAAATAATATTTCGAAATAAAATAAACCGGTATCGTTATTACCGTTCCACAAAAGGTAATTCAACATAATTAGCATGTATAAAATTCTAATATTCAGCAGTTGTTTAAGCTGTTTAATTTTCTTTTATTTCGATTTAAATCAAATGCATTTGCAAACACATGGAATCACGTATTGAAATATTTGAATAAGTTAATCTCAATTCGAAACGTTTTCAGTTTCACGTATAACTGGAATTTCTCTATAACTTTTCAGTATTTAATAAAAAGAACAAATGCAAATATTCGATTATTTGTATCAATTGTTAATAAATTGAAATTTTATTCTGATGTTAATATTTAACGACTGTTTTATGATTTAAATAATTTCGTCAAAATATTTTGAAATGCTTTTTGTGCAATAAAAATGATAAAAATCGTAACATTTGGAATGCAGTTAAGGCATTTTAACTCGGAATAATTTCAAGCCAAGAAGTATTTAATATGGATCGTCACAAAATAGAATCAGCGTAACGGATGAAGTCGTTAAGCTTTCGGTAATTGTTGTTAAAGTACAGAAAAGGAACAACAATTTAGCGTTTGTTTGTTAGACCCATTACAAGGTTTGTCTTTTGATGTTTAATATTGCCAGAGACTTTCGATTTCAAATAAGGAGAAAAATTCACAATGTTTTTGTTATCTTAACAAAGATAAATGCGATCTAGTTGTTACAAGTTGTTTCGTGTTTGCATGTTCTTTCCAAAACATAATTCCCTAAAGATTACACTTAAATAATCAAGTTTAAAAAAAAAAATAACATAGCTTTCTGCTCTGAACAATTAGATATTGATGGGTTATTTTTAAAATATGATTTATAAAATGGTGCTTTTATAATGTTTACAGACCTCTGAAAATATTAATAAATTGCTAAAATATATTTTAAATAATGTTAATGTAGTATTTTTAGAAACACTTACGGAATAAAAGAAATTTTATATTGCAAATTTGTAGGAATATCAATTATCACCCGCTTTTTTTTCTGTAAGTTCAAATCAAAATGAATAAACATTTTGCCACCAATAATTTATTCATTTACGTAATCAATCTATTATTGTTTGAAAATATTATGAAGTTACTGAAGAAGTTATAATTTTTACTGGATTATTATCAAAGATTATTCTCTTTATTTTTATTTATATAATTTTTCACATATATTAAACATATTTCAGTAGTTTAAACTATTTAGCACATCACATGTCATGGGCGGAATTTTTCATAATAGCATCATTATATGAACAGTAATATATAAATAATTAATGTACAATTACAAAAGTGTATCAAATGTAAAAATAACTGAGATTAAACATAATAGCATTAAATACGAGAGATAGCGTATGTATCTAATGCCTAAACTGTATCTGATTTGCAAGATGTTATCAGGTAGTCAAGTTGAACAGATTCCGCTTGTCAAGGTACGGTCTTCGTACTACCCACCATTTATCGCTTGCAAAGTGTGAAGGAGGTTACATGGAAATTTTGTGTCACATTTCCATATTTTGTTTTCTGTTGCTTATCATTTTTCATTGGTTGTTTCCTCTTTTCTTCTTAGTTCGTATGGAACCGGATACTGTTGTGCTACAGGTACCATTTCTGAAATATTTATAGTGTTCGACTTTCGAGATCGCATTCCAATAAATAAAATTGGTGCTGCCATTTGTAATTTTCAAATAGTTTCAGTAAAGGTTACACTATTGTTTTCATATGATTCTTGACCGAATACAGCCAAAATATCTTAAAACCAAAATTTTGTTTAATTTCTGTTGTAGCATTATTTCCACTAGAAGAGGTGTAGCAATTTATTCTCAGGATAGAGAATGTATATTTTTCCACAAGTACATAATAACAACCTATCCCTCAAATTTGACAGTGATAAGCAGTATCGTGGATATTTATATTACATGCAATAATTGTTCTTACTAATGAGACCAACCTCACACTCAAATTTAACAACAGATAATCAGTGACATGGATAATGAGGCCTCAGGAAATTAGTTATTGTCTGTTTGACCTTCACAGGTAGAAAAAACAGTAGATGGAATCTAAACTACATGGTGAGTTGTTTTATCGTGATTTTGAATAGACCATGGGTAGGTTTCGACACCAATAAGAAGTGAGGGGAAGCTGACTTCCTCACATTACAACTGACTTCCCTCACTTTACAACTGACTCCTCTTAACGGAATTTTTTAAATGGAGGTTCTTTGAGAAGAAAATAGAAAGATCTGCGACGAGGAGACCAGAAATGTTGTTTTCCTTTTTTTTTTTCTCTGAAAGTACTGTATAGGCCGGAGTTTCGCCTGTTTTTGACTCTTGTGGTTTCGTGTATCACGCCGTGTGATAATTAAATTCTGCCGTTGACAAAGTGTTTAAGATTCGTTGTAGATTCGAAAACTCTGAAAATCTCCATAATTTGAGTGAACTGCAATTGTCTATCTTATTTATATCCTTAATTTTATTTTCTTTGCAAATATAGTTAGGTATATATATTTAATGTAAATGAAATTAAAGTGTTCCCTTGAACCAGAAAGTGGCCCTCTTCTTGAATCCGTCATACTATAGGTATAAGAATATAATATCTATGGACTCATATATGGGAAAAATTTTATAATTACCATATATACAAAAATAATAGTCATCTATACTTTCATTTGTGAAGAATATATTAAACAGAAATCTTTTAGAATGTTAAAATGCGTAACAGGAACAAATAGATCGCATTTTTTTCTTTCTAACAAAAGTTTCATAAGCTCAAATTATGTAAACTTTAATCTTGCATAAAGTGATTTTAAATTAACATTTCCATGTAAAGTAAATTACACAATAATTTTCTCGAACCATTTAAAAAGTAAATTCAGTTCAGTTTATTTCAAATTTTTCCAACACAAAGAAAGCCTCGTGCGAGAAATGGAAATGCAGATTTTATTATGAAAAAATTAATTTTAAGTCCATACGAAAAGAAGCGAAATGAGTTCCTTTTATTCGTTATCGCGGAAGTGTGAGAAACTGCTAAAACGAAATCATTTCAAATAATATTTCGAAATAAACAAACCGGCATCGTTATTGCCATTCGACAAAAAGTAATTAAACATAATTAGTATGTATAAAATTCCAATCTTCAGTAGTTGTTCAAATTGTCCCATTTTCTTTTATTCCGATTTGAATCAAATGCATTTGTAAATACACAGAATCAAGTATTGAAATATTTGAATAAGTAAATCTCAATTCGAAAACTTTTTCAGTTTTAATTTTTCCAACTATTCAGTATTTAGTTAAAAATACAAATGCAAATATTCGATTATTTGTATCAATTGTTAGTAAATTGAAAACTTATTTTGATGTTAATATTTAACGACTGTTTTTATGATTTAAATAATTTCGCCAAATATTCTGCAATGATTTTCTGCAATAAAAATGATAAAGGCAGAACATTGGGCGAGCAGTTAACGCATTTTAACTCGGAATGATTCCAAACCAAAGAAAGTATTTAGTACGGGTCGTCACAAAATAGAATCAGTGTAACGGATGAAGTCGTTAAGCTTTCGGTAATTGTTAAAAGTACAGAAAAGGAACAACAATTTAGCTCTTGTCTGTTGGAGCCGTTACAAGGTATGGTCTTTTTATGATTTCGTATACTGGGGAAAAATTTACGGTGTTTTTGTTATTTTTTACTGAGATAAAAATGTAAGTTAATTGTTACAAGTTATTTTTATGTTTGCACGTGCTTTCCATAACATAATTCCTAATGATTACTCTTAAGTAGTCGAGTTTAAAACAAGAACATCATTTTCTCCTTTGATTTCATGTTCTTCTATTAATGGAGTCTTTTTTAAGTGCATTTAAATATATTAACAAATAGTGAAAATATTCTTTAAATTACTTTAATGCAGCATTTAAGAAACACTTACTGAATAAAAATAATTTTTTATCGTAGATTTGTAGGAATATCAATTATCATCTGCTTTTTTTGTGTGAATTCAAATCAAAATGAATAATCACTTTGTCACCATGAATTTATGCATTTACGTAGTCAATCTATTAGTAATATAACTGGAAATATTGTGAAGCTACTGAAAAATACTACAATTTTTTTTTCCTTTTTACTGGATTATTATCATAGATTATCATTTTGACTATTCTTTATATATTTTTTCCCATTTTACTAAACATATTTCAGTAGTTTGAACTAATTAGCAGATGGTATGTCAGGCCACAATTTTTTATAATGGCGCCGACTAATGTAAAAATTACTACAGTGCCAAAGTGAAAAAATAACTGAGATCAAACATATTAATATTAAGTACGAGAGATAGTGTACGCATCTAGTGCCCAAATTGTATCTGATTTGAAAGATTTTATCAGATGTCAAGTTGAACAGATTCGTCTTGTCAAGTTACGGGCATCGTGCTGCCCACCATCCCACACCATTTGTCGCATTAAAAGTGTCATCGTGTGGGAAGGAGGTCACTTATGAATTTTGTGACACATGTCAATGTATTGTTTTCCGTTGCTTCTCAGTTTTCATTGTTTGTTTTCTCTTTTTTCATCTTAGTCCGTCTCGGCTCTGTTACTTTTGTGCTACAAGTACCGTTCCAACGATATTTATGGTGCTTCGCTTTATTCAATGAACAAAATTGGTGTTGTCATTAGAAAGTTTAGAAAATTTGTCACTGTAGTCGTAACTGTTAGTGTTTAACTAAAGTTTTTCACTGTGATTCTTGAGCGCAAACCTCCGAAATATCTTTAGCCTAAATATTATTTAGTTTCTGTAGATGGTGTGATAGCTAGGGATGCATATATCGGGAGAAAACATTTTATATTCACCCTATATATACATATACGCAGATATCTAGTATTTATATTTATCTATCTATATCTATCTGTATCTATTTATTTGAATATATCTTTTGTAAAGGATATATTCAAAAAAATCTTTTAAGAACGTTTAAACTGCGAAACAGAAACAATTAAATTCCATTTCTTTTTCAAAAAGAAAAGTTTCGTAGCTCAAATTACGAAAACTCTAATCTTGCATAAAAGTGCTTTCAAATTAACATTCGTATGTGGAGTAAATTACACAATACTTTTCTCGAAACCATTTATAAAAGCAAATTCAGTTCGGTTTATTTCAAATTTTTCCAACACAAAGAAAGTGTCGTGCGAGAAATGAAATACACGATTTTATTATGAAAAGAATTAATTTTAAGTCAATACGAAAAGAAATGAAATGAGTTCCTTTTTATTCGTTATCGCGGAGGTGTTAGAAATTGCTAAAATGAAATTATTTCAAATAATATTTCAAAATTAAAAAAACGGTATCGTTATTGCCATTCGACAAAAAAGGTAATTCGGTATAATTAGAATGTATAAAACTTCTAATCTTCAGCAGTTGTTTAAATTGTCCCATTTTCTTTTATTCCGATTTAGATCAAATGCATTTGTAAATACACAGATGCGCATTTTGAAATATTTGAATAAGTAAATCTCAAGTCTAAAACTGTGCAATTTCAACTACAACTCTTCAGTACTTACTAAAAAGTACAAATGCAAATATTCGATTATTTGTAATCAATTGTGAATAAATTGAAATCTTATTCTGATGTTAAATAACATTTCGAAATAATTTTTAAATGTTTCACTGTAACCGTAACTGTTAGAGTTTAACTGTCGTTTACCATATGATTTTCTGAGCACATACCTTCAAAATATCTTAAACCAAAATTTGTTTAATTTCTATTGTAGTATTTTCCCACTAGAAGAGTTGCAGATGATTCCAAACAAAGAATCCATATTCTTCAACAAGTACATAATAACCACCTATAACTCAAAAGTTTTAAGCTTTCGGTAATTGTTTTATACTACATAAAAATAAATGTTTTGTACTGCTGAGACCAACCTGTCACTGAAATGTATTAACAGATAATCAACGTATACATGGATACTGACACTTCACTTTGTTTTGAAATGACACTTTGTTCTTCACATGTCAAACAACAACAACAGATTTATTCTAGACTACATAGCGAGTTATGTTTGCAAATGATTGGCATTATTCCCCATGGAGCTAAGGAAGTTACTCGAAATAGAAGTGACAGAAGCTGACCCAAACCCATATATATATATATAATAGTCATGTATGATTTCATTTGTAAAGGAAATATTCTTCAGAAATCTTTTAGAATATTTAAAAGGCGAAAAGAAACAAATAAAAAATATTTTTTTTCTAAGCAAAGTTCCAAGCTCAAATTACAAAAATTCTAGTCTTGCATCGAATTTTTCAAACTAACATTCTCACATAAAATAATTACACAACAATTTTCTCATATCATTAAGAAAAGTAAATTTAGTTTAGCTTATTTCAAATTTTCAATACAAAGAAACTCTCGCGCGAGAAATGAAATACACGATTTTATTATGAAAAGAATTAATTTTTAAGTCAATGAAAAGAAGCGAAATGAGTTCCTTTCATTCGTTATCGCGGAGGTGTTAGAAATTGCTAGAATGAAATTATTTCAAATAATATTTCAAAATTAAAAAAAAAAAACGGTATCGTTATTGCCATTCGACAAAAGGTAATTCGGCATAATTCAGAATGTATAAAATTCTAATCTTCAGCAGTTGTTTAAATTGTCCCATTTTCTTTTATTCCGATTTAGATCAAATGCATTTGTAAATACACAGATACGCGTTTTGAAATATTTGAATAAGTAAATCTCAAGTCTAAAACTGTGCGATTTCAACTACAACTCTTCGGTACTTACTAAAAGTACAAATGCAAATATTCGATTATTTGTATCAATTGTGAATAAATTGAAATCTTATTCTGATGTTAAATAACATTTCGAAATAATTTTCGAAATGTTGTCACTGTAACCGTAACTGTTAGAGTTTAACTGTCGTTTACCATATGATTTTCGAGCACATACCTTCAAAAATATCTTAAACCAAAATTTGTTTAATTTCTATTGTAGTATTATTCCCACTAGAAGAGTTGCAGGAATTCATTCCCAGGACAGAAGAATCCATATTCTTCAACAAGTACATAATAACCACCTATAACTCAAATTTTTACAGCGCTACAGCAGTATTGTGGACATTTATACTACATAAAATAAATGTTTTGTACTGCTGAGACCAACCTGTCACTGAAATGTATTAACAGATAATCAACGGCATGGATACTGACACTTCACTTTGTTTTGAAATGACACTTTGTTCTTCACATGTCAAAACAACAACAGATTTATTCTAGACTACATAGCGAGTTATTGCAAATGATTGGCGATAGACCATGGGCTAAGGAAGTGTCGACTCGAAATAGAAGTGACAGAAGCTGACCCACTACCCATATATATATATATAATAGTCATGTATGATTTCATTTGTAAAAGGAAATATTCTTCAGAAATCTTTTAGAATATTTAAAAGGCGAAAAGAAACAAATAAAGTGCATTTTTTTTTTCTAAGCAAAGTTCCGTAAGCTCAAATTACAAAAATTCTAGTCTTGCATCGAATTGTTTCAAACTAACATTCTCACATAAAATAATTACACAACAATTTTCTCATATCATTAAGAAAAGTAAATTTAGTTTAGCTTATTTCAAATTTTTCCAATACAAAGAAACTCTCGCGCGAGAAATGAAATACACGATTTTATTATGAAAAGAATTAATTTTAAGTCAGTATGAAAAGAAGCGAAATGAGTTCCTTTTTTATTCGTTATCGCGGAGGTGTTAGAAATTGCTAGAATGAAATTATTTCAAATAATATTTCAAAATTAAAAAAAAAAAAAACGGTATCGTTATTGCCATTCGACAAAAGGTAATTCGGCATAATTAGAATGTATAAAATTCTAATCTTCAGCAGTTGTTTAAATTGTCCCATTTTCTTTTATTCCGATTTAGATCAAATGCATTTGTAAATACACAGATACGCGTTTTGAAATATTTGAATAAGTAAATCTCAAGTCTAAAACTGTGCGATTTCAGCTACAACTCTTCAGTACTTACTAAAAAGTACAAATGCAAATATTCGATTATTTGAATCAATTGTGAATAAATTGAAATCTTATTCTGATGTTAAATAACATTTCGAAATAATTTTGAAATGTTGTCACTGTAACCGTAACTGTTAGAGTTTAACTGTCGTTTACCATATGATTTTCGAGCACATACCTTCAAAATATCTTAAACCAAAATTTGTTTAATTTCTATTGTAGTATTTTCCCACTAGAAGAGTTGCAGTAATTCATTCCCAGGACAGAAGAATCCATATTCTTCAACAAAATACATAATAACAACCTATAACTCAAATTTTACAGCGCTACAGCAGTATTGTGGACATTTATACTACATAAAATAAATGTTTTGTACTGCTGAGACCAGCCTGTCACTGAAATGTATTAACAGATAATCAACGGCATGGATACTGACACTTCACTTTGTTTTGAAATGACACTTTGTTCTTCACATGTCAAAACAACAACAGATTTATTCTAGACTACATAACGAGTTGTTTCAAATGATTGGCGATAGACCATGGGCTAAGGAAGTGTCGACTCGAAATAGAAGTGACGAAGCTGACCCACTACCCATATATATATAATAGTCATGTATGATTTCATTTGTAAAGGAAATATTCTTCAAAATCTTTTAGAATATTTAAAAGGCGAAAAAAAAAAAAAGTATGATTTTTTTCATTTAAGCTCAAATTACAAAAATTATTCTTCATCGAATCAAACTAACATTCTCACATAAAATAATTAACAACAATTTTCTCATATCATTAAGAAAAATAAATTTAGTTTTAGCTTATTTCAAATTTTTCAATACAAAGAAAGTTCCGTAAGCTCAAATTACAAAAATTCTAGTCTTGCATCAAATTGTTTCAAACTAAATTCTCATATAAAATAATTACACAACAATTTTCTCATATCATTAAGAAAAGTAAATTTAGTTTAGCTTATTTCAAATTTTTCAATACAAGAAAGTTCCCGTAAAATTACAAAAATTCTAGTCTTGCATCAATTGTTTCAAACTAACATTCTCACATAAAATAATTACACAACAATTTTCTCATATCATTAAGAAAAGTAAATTTAGTTTAGCTTATTTCAAATTTTTCCAATACAAAGAAACTCTCGTGCGAGAAATGAAATACACGATTTTATTATGAAAAAAGGTTAATTTTAAGTCAATATGAAAAGAAGGAAATGAGATCCTTTCATTCGTTATCGCGGAGGTGTTAAAAACTGCTGAAACGAAATTGTTTCAAATATTATTTCGAAATAAAACAAACTGCTATCGTTATTGTCATTCGACAAAATATAATTCAACATAATTAGCATGTACGAAATTCTAATCTTCAGCAGTAGTTTAATTTTCTCTCATTTTATTTTATTCCGATTTGGATGAAATACATTTGTAAACACACAGAATCGCGTATTGAAATATTTGAATAAGTAAATTTCATTTCGAAAACTTTGAGTTCCATCTACAACTATTCAGCATTTAGTAAAATGTTACAAACGCAAATATTTGATTATTTGCATCAATTGTTAATAAATTGAAATCTTATTCTGATGCTAATATTTAACGTCTGTTTTATTATTTAAATAATTTCTCCAAAATTTTGCAACGCTTTTATTTGTGCAATAAAAAAGATAAAAGCAGAACATTTGGCATGCAGTTAAGGCATTTTAACTCGGAATAATTTCAAGCAAAGAACTATTTAATATGGGTCGTCACAAAATAAATCAGTGTAACGGATGAAGTTTTCGTTAACAAAACTTCATTTCAACAATTGTTGTTCAAAACGTTTTTATTTCAAAAAGAAAACAACAATTTTGTTTCTTTTCTGTTTTGGAGCAACAATTTGCAAGATTCAGTCTTTGATGTTTAATACTGACAGAGACTTTGAGATTTCAAATACTGGGAAAAATGTAAGATGTTTTTGTTATTTTAACAAAGATAAAATGCGAGTTCATTGTTACAAGTTAATTCATGTTTTCATGTTCTTTCAATAACATTATTCCCCAAAGATTTACTTCAATTAGTCGATTTTTAAAAAAAACCGAACATCGCATTTTCTTTGAACAATTGGATAACGATTTTTTTTAAGCATATGATTTATAAAATGGCGTTTTAGAATTTTTAGAGAATTCTAAAAAAATATTAACAAATAGAGAAAATATATTTTAAATAATTTTAATGCAGTTTTTATGAAACAATTATGTAATAAAAAAATATTAAATTATTTTTGTAGATATATTTAATTATGGTCTGCTTTTTTCGGGAATTCAAAAAAAAAAATTCCCTTTGTCATCAATAATTTATGTATTTCAGTAGTCAATCTGTTATTGTTTAAAAATATTTTGGAGTTATGACTAATTTAGGACTTACTGACTTCAATTATTTTCCTTTTTATTGGATTATTATCAAAGATATCTTTATTTTTATTTATATATGTTTTTTTTTCCATTTACCAAACATATTTCAGTAGTTTGAACTAATTAGCAGATGGTATGTCCGGCCACAATTTTTCATAATGGCGCCATTAGATGAACATTAATATATAAATAACTAATGTAAAATTACAACAGTGTCTGAAGTGAATAAATAACTGAGATCAAGCATATAATTATTAAGTACGAGAGATAGTGTAAGCATCTAGTGCCCAAATTGTATCTGATTTGACAGATGTTATCAGATGTCAAGTTGAACAGATTCCTCTTGTCAAGGTACGAAGGCTTCGTGCTACCCACCATCCCACCATTTGTCGAATGCAAAGTGTCATCGTGTGTGAAGGAGGCCACGTGGAAAATTTGTGCCAAATTTTAATGTTTTGTTTTCTGTCGCTTCTCTGTTTTCATTGATTGTTTTCTCTTTTCTTATTAGTCCGTTTAGGTCAGATGTTAATTAAAATGATGTTTTATTGAAAATTTCCATTGCTATCTGTCAATAATCTACTACTAATTGTATAAAGATGATATGATTGTTTTGATACAAGTGTCAGAAGGATTAGCAGAAGGTTTGGAACTAATTCGATTTTCAATCTCTCGTACTTAATATTTATACATTTGATCTGGTTTATTTTAAGACTTGAGATACTTTTGTAATGCTACATTATTTATTTATATATTAATGCTCATGAAATGGTACCATTATGAAAATATAATTAAAATTCCACTTTCAAACTGCTGTAAAAGAAGAATCGCTCGTCAAAAGGTTGAAATTTTAACTGAAGATATTTGAAGAAGGAGGAAAAGGTATATTAGTTGCACCGATTTTTCTCATCCAACTTGTTATGATATTTTACGCGGCGTGGATGGGCTTTCCACTAACTGTGTGAATGACTTCATAAAGCGAATGAAGTCATTTTTCCAACAAAATCCAAAACAATCAATCTCATTGAACAATACACTTGTATAATGGGCCATTAATTTTGTAATGTAAAATTTAAAATATCACTGGCAGCTGAATACACTTTATTAATGCCACTTACAGAGCCATTTATTAATCAACTTTGGAACTTTTTTTGATGTCGTAACATTTCGCACTTCTTCAAATATCTGCAGTTCAAATTTTAATTCAATGTGACGAATTGTTCTTTTTTTTACAGCATTGTGAAAATGGGACTTTAATTATTATCACTCTATAATTAATAAATTTAAAAAAAATTATATTAATATAAATCAAAACAGATATTTTTTGCTAATAATCCAGTAAAAAGAAAAAAAATGTAGTCTTTTTTCAGTAGCTTGAAATATTTCCAATCAATAATGAATTGACTACGTAAATGCCTAAATTCCAGGTGACAAAGTGTTTCTTCTTTTTGATTTGAATTCTTAAAAAAAAAAAAGCAGACGATATTTAATATTTCTACAAATCAATCATATAAAATTACTTTTATTCAATAAATGTTTAATAAATATTGCATTAAAACTATTTAATAAATATTTTCTCTATTTGTTAAAATGCTTAAAAGTTTCTAAACATTCTAAAAACGCCATTTTATGCATCATATACTCATCTAAACCATCAATATATAATTATTCAAAGGAGAATGCGACGTTAATTTTTTAAACTCGGCTATTTAAGAGTAATCGTTAGGGAATTTTGTTCTGTAAAGAACACGCAAACATAAAATAACTTCTAACAAAGAAATTACATTTTTTATCTCGATTAAATAGCAAAAACATCGTAAATTTTTCCCAGTATACGAAATCCCAAAGTCTCTGGCGGTATTAAACATCGAAGACCAAACCTCGTAACGGCTCCAACAAACAAAAAGCTTAAATTGTTGTTTTTTTCTGTACTTTAACAACAATTACCGAAAGTTTAACGACTTCATCCGTTACACTGACTCTATTTTTGTAACGACCCATATCAAATACTTTCTTTGGTTTGGAATTATATCGAGTTAAAATGCATTAACTGCATACGAAATGTACTGCCTTTATCATTTTATTGCACAAAAGCGTTGCAAATTTTTAGCGAAATTACTTAAATCGTTAAACAGTTGTTAAATATTAACATCAGAATACAATTTCAATTTATTAACAGTTGATACAAATAATCGAATATTTGCATTTCTACTTTTAGCTAAATACTGAATAATTGTAAAGAAATTTCAGTTGTAGTTGAAACTCAAAGTTTTCAAAATGAAATTTACTTATTCAACTATTTCAATACGTGATTATGTGTGTTTACAAATACATTTTGATTCAAAGCGGAATAAAAGAAAATGAAGCAGTTTAAACAACTGTTGAAGATTACAATTTTATACATTCTAATTATGTTGAATTACCTTTTGTCGAACTGCAATAAGGATACAGGTTCGTTTTATTTCGAAATATTATTTTAAATAATTTCGTTTTAGCAGTTTCTAACATCTCCGCGATAAAGATTAAAAAAGAACACATTCCGCTTCTTTTCATATTAACTTAAAATGAATTCTTTCCGTAATAAAATTTCGAATATCATTTCCTTGCGGTGCGATGCTTTTACAAATCTACAATATAAAATATCTTTTATTCCGTAATTGTTTCTTATGTACTGCATTAAAATTATTTAAAGTATATTTTCTAATTTGTAAATATTTAAAAATATTTCTAAACATTCTAAAAATACGTTTTATAAATCATACACTTCAAAAAAAACCCCATCAATTTCTAATTGTTTAAAGGAGAAAACGATGTTTTATTTTTTTAAATTCGGCTACTTTAGGGTACAATTTGGGGAATTAAGTATGGAAAGAACTTACAAACATAAAATAACTTGTAACAACTAACTAACATTTTATCTGAGTTAAATTAACAAAAACATCGTAAATTTTTACAAGTATTCGAAATCCCAAAGTCTCTTGCAGTATTAAACATCAAAGACCAAAAACCTTGTAACGGCTCCAACAAACAAAAGCTGAATTGTTGTTCCTTTTCTGTACTTTAACAACAATTAAAGAAAACTTAACGTCTTCATCCGTTCACTGATTCTATTTTGTGACGACCCATACTAAATACTTTCTTTGTTTTGAAATAATTCCGAGTTAAAATGCGTTAACTGCATTCCAAATGTTCTGCTTTTATCTTTATTATTGCACAAAAGATTGGCAAAATTATTGAAATCATAAAACAGTCGTTAAATATTAACATCAGAATACGATTTCAATTTATTAACAATTGATACTAATAATCAAATGTTTGCATTTGTACTTTTAACTAAATATTGAATAGTTGTAAAGAAATTCAAGGTGTAGTTGAAACTGAAAGTTTTCGAAGAATTGAGATTTATTTTTATTCAAATATTTCAATACGTGATTTCATGTTTACAAATGCATTTGATCCAATTCGTAATAAAGAAAATGAAACAGTTTAAACAACTGCTGAAGATTGGAATTTTATACATTCTAATTATGTTGAATTACCTTTTGTCGAATGGTAATAACGATACCGGTTTGCTTTATTTCGAAATATTATTTGAAATAATTTCAATTTAGCAGTTTCTAACACCTCCGCGATAACGAATAAAAGGAACTCATTTCGGTTCTTTTCGTATTGACTTAAAATGAATTCTTTTCATAATAAAATCTCGCATTTCATTTCTGGCACGCGAGGCTTTCTTTGTAGGGAATCATTTGAAATAAACTGAACAGAATCTACTTTTTGTAAATGGTTCGAAAATTATTATATAATTTACTTTACATGCAAATGTTAAGTCTTAAAAGACTTATCTAATGTCTTGATTAATTTTAATAATGTCTTGAGCTTATGAAACTTTTCTTAGAAAAACAAGTAATATAAAAAGAATTTTGAAGACAATTTCAACTTTTTTTTTTTTTCACTATATTGCAGAAAGTCCTTTATAAATAATTTTCATTCATTTTTTTTTTTTTTTGAGTTAGAAAAATTCTCTCTCTCTCTCACATACACACTTTCTATCTCTCTCGCTCATTTATTAACATGTTTCATGTTCCATTTTATTCCCTCCTTGACTCAGACTGGAACCCAAAATGAAAAAGAATCTGAAAAATAAATTTTTTTTTCCAGCGATCTACACACTTCGGCACTGACGGCACTTTCTACCATATAAAACTAAAAATTAATTAATTAAATTTTAATGAATTTATATTTTAAAAAACTGTATTAACGTCAAGTGGATGAACTTGAGTGGATGAAATTTTATCAACGATTGAAATTTGGGCAAGATATATATAGGGAGAGTGAACTAATAGTAGGAATTTAAAAATTCACTTTTATTTTATTTTTATTTTTTCGCATTTTAAACATTCTAAAAGATTTCTGTTGAATATATCCCTTACAAATGAAATCATAGTTAGTTTTTATGTAATAAAAATGTATTCAACAGAAACCTTTTAGAATGTTATATATATATATATATACACTATGTGGAAGAAAGTGACGGGACACGACACTATAACGACATAAAGCCATATTTATTAAAAATTAATAGGAGGTAGGGCCTCCCTTTTGGCTGCGATCACAGCTGCAACCCTTCTGGGCATGCTTTCCACTAAATTAGCCATATAGGCAAGAGGAATTTCCTTCCAAATGTTTAACAAGAAGTTCCACAGTTCAGGCTTGCTTTTGGGGAGTGCGGTGCAGGCCTCAACCGACGGTCCAATTCGTCCCAGAGATGTTCAATTGAGTTAAGATCAGGGCTGTTGTTCACATACCAATCAAGAGTACCGTAAAGGAAACGTCAGTATATTATTTTCATCCATTACTTATATAATCAAATTATTACTAAATAGTAAGCAAGAAAACAAATCCAATTACTTCTTTTTAACCATAAATGACATTATTATTATATTTATTTATCATTGCTATCATTATGACAGTAAGATAACAACATTTCAACAAACGAAACTGACGTTTACATTATTACTTAAGTTAACAATATCCCACAGATAACAAAAACAAAACAAATGGAAACGATACCACTCTCCTACCATTGTTGCCAAACTACAACAAGAAAAAAACTTCCCTAAAGGACGGCGAGCCAAAAAAATAAAGAGCTGAAATGAAATCAGAGCCAAGGCTTCCACGCTTCATTTGAAACGAAATAGACTCGCGGTCAAGCTTAACTTGATTTTGGACACAAATGGAATGCACGTGGATTTGGCTCAAGTTCAAAACCAGAAGAAATGTGGCTCAATCAACCGAGAAACGAAAATGTCATTCTTTTTTTTTTTTATTCGTTCATGAGAAAAGAGTAAAAAAATAGCTATTCTATAGAAATAAAGTAACTGTAAACAAATCAGTTAATTTTTGCACAGATATAATTTAGTGGTTTTCTATAATATTCTGTATCAGTAAAGGTCAATGTTAACGGAACGGAAATGACGTAAAATCGCTAGAATTACTCATGCGCGTTAGATTTCGAGTCATCCAGTGAATAAAACACAAAAATTACTATTTGGTTTAATAGCTAATATACATGGTTTGATTCGTAAGCATTTTAAAATTAATTAAACCAATTTAACAGAAGTAAAAGAAGTGTATTTACATAACCGTGAAGAAAACATCACAATATTTTCATTTATCTCTTATATAATTAAATTACTACTAAATAGTAAGCAATAAAACGAATCCAGTTACTCCTTTTTCAAAAAATAAAAAAAGACACGATTATTATATTTATTTATCAGTGTTATCATTATGACAGAAAGATAACCAACATTTCGATTGCTTAGATAGTTAATTCGTAAAGTTATACGTATATAATTGGTTTAATTAATTTTAAAACTATACGTAAAGTTGATACGTATAGTTTTAAAATTAATTAAAACAATTTAACAGATGCAAAAAACGAATCTTTACATAACCATAAAGGAAACGTCACCATATTTTCCTATATGACTTAGATGATTTAATTACTACTAAATAGCAAGCAATAAAACAAATACAATTACTTCTTTTAATCGGAAAAGACATGATTATTATATTTATTTATCAGTGTTATCATTATGACAGAAATATAAACAGCATTTAATATAATACTGTGGCCTAAAAATTAAGACCAGATTTTAATTTAAATTTTCCGAGCATGTGGTATTTCAATTTTTTTTTTTTTTTTTTTTTTAGGTTGTTGGCATTGTCTTTGGACATCTGGGTGGGAAATTTGACGTCAAGATATTCATTAGTGTTTGAGTTAAGCTTGGCTTTTGTGAGATGCTCAAACTGATTCCGGCGAGTTTTGAAATGTCTGAGTTAATTGAGCAAAGAACTTAATTAAATTTTTTTACGGAATAAATATTTGTATGCGGAAACGTATAGAATGTTAGAAACAAAACCATGAAGAAAACATCACAATGTTTTCATCCACGACTTATGTAATTAAATTACTACTAAATAGTAAGCAATAATACTAATCGAATTACTTCATTTTAATCAGAAAAGACAGGATTATTATGTTTATTTATCAGTATTATCACTATGACAGAAACAACAAATAAAACAGAACAGAACTGAACATTTCAACAAACGAAAACTGACATTTACATAATCACTTATGTTAACAATATTTCACAGATAACAAATACAAACGATACCGCTCTAATATTCGTTGTTGCCAAACTACGACAAGAAATAAACTTCCCTAAAGGGATGGCGAGCCAAAAAAATAAAGAGCAGGAATGAAATGAGAGCCATAGTCACCACGCTTCATTTGAAACGAAATAGACTCGCGGTCAAGCTTAACTTGATTTTGGACCCAAATGGAACAAACGTGGATTTTGGCTCAAGTTCAAAATCAAAAGAAATGTGGCTCAATCAACCGAGAGGGAAAATGTCGTTCTTTCTTTGTTTATTCTCCTTTCAAACATGAGAAAATAGCCAAAAAATAGCTGTTCTACAAGGAGTAAAGTAACTGTAAACAATTCAGTTAATATTTTGCGCAGATATAATTTTCTGGGCATTTAGTGGTTTTCCATACTACTCTGTATGGTTAAGGGTCAATGATAACGGAGCGGAAATTACGTAAGATAGCGAGAATTGCTAGATTTCCAGTCATCCATTGAATAAAACACAGAATTTATTATTTGATATTGATGCCGCTGTGTACCACAGGTTTCGGATTCGAGTCCCGGCGGTGCCATGGATGTTTGTAGTAGTTCGGAATCAACTTTAAAACGTAGGTCCCGGTCTATAACACGATCGTAGAGCGTTTTGCGGTAGTATTGTTGCTCCGTTTCCGTAGCTTATCTTCAAACTACACGAACCTCCTAGGTTCGAGCTAAGTGAGTAATGTCGGTAAAGCGCTTGCCTTAAGGCACCAGTAACAATTTTCTAAGTGTTTACCAGCTGCATTAGAACAAATAAAAAAAAAAAATTATTTGGTATTTTGTACTGAAGATATTGCTAACTAGTCACTTATTTTAATTTGAATCTTAAAGCAGTATTAAATAATATTAAAAAATATTTTTTTTCATCCATGTTTGTTGTATATATTGTTAATATATTCTTAAATAGGGCTAATATTAATCTATTAAATTATGTTACTACAACTATAGTTTGTCTACATATATAGATGTTGTTGTGTATGATACTTACCGGCAGCTCGGGACGGATACCCCTTAAGTAGTCTACTCATGGATGGAAGGAAGGGGGACAGCTCCTGGATCTCTGAAGTCTGACTTGTCTCCGTGGGGCTGACGAAGGAGGGCTGTGTCTCCCAGAATACTTTTAGGAGGAGCTACCCCACATTTTCTAATCTTATGGAAGAATACCTGGAACACTCCACCATGCAATCCGACTCACGAGGCAAGATGCTGAACATCACAAAAGCCGTCGAGTCTCCTCGTATTTGAAACAATGCCTACAACATTACCAACAGCGGACGGTATCTCAACCCTAATGCTCACCAGCGACGCGTGTTATCACTGAGCATACAGACTGATTTTGCTCAGTACTGATTAAAGGCTATTTTGGTGTGGTTGAATTAACACCTTAATAATTGGCATTGATTAGTTTATTAAAATCATATTTTTTTGTCATTAACTGGTTCATGCTTTCCCGTATGTATCATAAAATTCAATAAATAACTGTTACATATCTTATAGCTCCTTATAATTAATCCTGTTTTCCCCTTTTACAATCTGAATAAGCATCAAAACGAATCCTTCCTTGTAAATTTAACTGGAACTGTTTATTTATATGCTACGCCGTACATAGATTTTAGCTTTCGTGAATTCCATTTGACCTACACCTGATGCCTGGTTTGTCACTAATCTGAATCCTTGTTATCTACCTGCCTGTAGATTTTTCTCCATTTCCTTCAAGTTTAACGCGAAGGAGGGCAGATTCCCATCAAAGGAAAAAAGTAAATAGCAGCATTTTCTTAACTCATAACAGAAAATGCAGAAAAAATATGTATAGATGGACCAAATAAGAATTTAATACATTCCAGAATTTTATTTGAATGATGTTGAATTTGAAGAATGAAGGCCTATTTTTTTACCGAAATAAAACTAACAAATAAACCCAGTAAAATAACCCTGCAAAATATTTCAATTAAAAACAGTAAAGTAAAAAGTGTTCACAAAATAACCATATAGCAACAAACCAAACCTGTTCCATTAAATAACTGCTAAAAACTTTTTTATATTTTATAAATCTTCATTTTAAAGGTACATTAAAAAAAAAGATGAATTTAATTGTTCATCACATTTTTCTTTTTTCAAAAATATTTTCTTTTTTTTTCAAAGAAGAGATTTGTTGGATATATTGTATTTCCATTAAATGACATTTTTTGTTGGAAGTACCATTCATTTTTTTTAGAAATAAATTATCTGTACTTTTCAATTTTTTTTCATTTTCCCTTTAAATCATTTGTTCCGAAATTAACTCTTTATTTGTATTTAATTGCTTGTATAACTTTTTAATTGCAAATTTTCTTCTTAAATTTATATTTTGTTTTACTCAAATATGATTAATTTCATTTTTCAAAAGTAGAGAATTTTTATTTTTAGTCATCAACGACTTCAAAGAAATGAAAATTAAAAATTAAGGATTAAATGTAAAATTAAAGCTTTAAGAATTATTTCTAATAACTTTTATTTACTTTTAATGCTTAATATTTCTAGTAACATTGTTTTATTTCCAGTATCGTTTTTTAATTTTTAATTATTTTATGAAAAAGAAACTATTTCAACACCATTTTAATCTATTAAGCGAAAACGTTTAAGTAATATTTTTATTTTTTTTTTTTATTCTAATTTTTATTTTTATTTTATTTTTTTTTTTTATTTTTATTATTTTTATTTTTATTTTTATTATTTTTATTATTATTTTACTAAATCTAACTTGAATATTTTTAATTTTGTTTCTCCTTAAAGTAATTATTTATTGTCATTTTATCGAGATTTGTATATTTTAAATATATTGTTGTTATCTGTTGATAAAAATTTAGATTTTATGAGATTTATTTTGTATGTATTTTTTTCTTTTTTTTTTTTTATTTAAGCAACATTAAACTTTTTGTTACAGTTTGTAATGATCAAAGTTTATTTAATTTGCTTAATGTGAAACATTATTTTTATTTTAATAAATCGTGAATTTTTAGCAAGTTATTATTAGGAAACATTTTTTTTTTCTAAAGATAATATGATTTGTATGGCATATTTCAGCAACAAACAATTGGAAGCCTTTAATGTTAAAATTAAAGTGTGTAACCATAATTCCTCCTACGCACTCTAAGATCGCTCGCTCCGTGTGGCGTTCATGTTTGGTTTGATTTGTCGTTCTACGGTCATCTTGTGCACATGAGAGCTAAACAGACCGGAGGCCAACAGTTTTAAAGTGGATTCCGAACCCTCACAAACATCCATTCCAACGCCAGGATTCGAACCTGAAGCCTGTAATACCAGAAGCCAGAGCACTAGCTACTTGGCCGCCAGGCCGCAAGTGGCATTCAGGAGAAATGATCAGTAGGTCTCGAGATTTTCACCGGAGAGGAAGTACAGCGCAACCTTCTCTTCTGCTGAGAAACGTTTAATTTGTAATTTCTCATCCCGAGAGGAAATATATTTACCACAATCCTGTGCATTTGTTGGCCTACAGACTCTCACCCGGAGATGAAGTATATTTTGCGCATCCGGCGCATAACTGAATATCTTTATTTTCGGTTAATTCGTCGAATCTTCCACGAATCTATAAGCACTCACAAACATCCATGCCACCGCCAGGATTCGAACCTGGAACCTGTGATACCAACGGCTGGAGGGCTAACCAATTGGCCAATAGGATGCTACAGTACTAAAAAAGAGCCCATTGTTAAATAGAAACTAGAAAGCTTTTGCTCTCTCAAACGTAGAGCCGTCACTAACCAGCGGAAAGTTACAGTCCGAATTTTAATTTTAAGGGCCTGAATGCCCGAATGTCTAGCGCTACACCACAGGTTTTGGGTGCGAGTCCGGGTGGTGCTATAGATGCTTGTAGTGGTTCGAATCCACTTTATGCCATAGGTCTCAATCTTATATGACTGGAGAGCGGTGTGCAATTTTTACCGGACAACGCTACTCGGTAAAAATGTCAGTTTCATGGAGTCAAGTCAAACGTCTACTTATGGGTGCTCCGCTACAACAGAAGGGGCCGCTTTTCCATTCAATCATGAGTCCATACGGATTCGCGGAATTAGTCTAGATTTCTACCAAGTGAGATAAGAATCAACAACAGTAAAGACGGGCATTCAGTCACTCTGGATATAACAAATCTCAATAGTTTCTATTGCAATAGATCTTAATTGTGAATCTCTCATTTCCTTTTTAATAACTCATATTCTTTACACCTCATCTACAAAAGTTTAGAACGATGCTTAAAGGTTGGCATCGGAGAGGTTCGCATCTTAATTCCAACTCCTTGGAAAAACCTTCCAGCATTTCGATTTACCATGCCCTTCTCTTGAATAGACACACATGAACACATGAACCACATCCGGAATCGATCCTTCTCAGTTCGGAGAGCCAATTCACTATCCAAGTGACTCATGCTCCATTAAGCCAGCCAGCCTGAAGGCCAATTGGCTAGCGCTCTTGCCTTTGATACCACAGGCTTCAGGGTCGAATCCTGGCGGTGGCATGGATGTATATTAGTAGTTCGGAATCCACATTGAACTGTAAGTCCCAGGCTAATTAACTCAAGTGTACACAAAATGACCATAGAGTGGCAAACCTAGTCAAAACTTGTTCCCTTAAACAATAGCTAAGAACTTTTTATACTGTATAAATCTTCATTTTAAAAGTACATTAAAGAAGATGAATTTAATTACTGAAATATCAATTTTTTTTCAAAAATATTTATTTTTACAAAGAAAAATAAATCGGAGTATAAATCGGAGAATAAATTTGTTGGATATACACTCAAGAGCCAAAACATTATGATCACCCCTACATTTTGCAATGAACTCGCCTGGATGACGTGGAAGGCACGTGATTAGGTAGAAGTGGTATTTAACTGCTGCTGGAGAGTCTGAAGAATCATTCTTTCACTGTGTGTGATGGGAAAGGCTGCGGATCTAAGCAACTTTGATAGAGGGCAGATTGTAATGGCTCGGAACAAGTATTTCCGAAACTGCACGACTCGTGGGTTGTTCACGATCTACAGTTGTTAGTACTTATGCAAAGTGGATGAATGACGGTGAAACCAGCAGTAGACGACATGGTGTTGGACGTCCACACGCTATCAAGCAAAAACGGTCGTCGAAGACTGCCTCGCAGGGGGAAGCAAAACCGAAGCCAGAGAGTGGCTCAGCTGACAGCCCAATACAATGCAGTGCCAAGTAGAATAGTATCGGAGCACACTGTTCAGCGGACACTGTTGGATATGGGGGCTACGCAGCAAACGTCCCACTCGTGTGACTTTGCTGAACAAGCATCATCGCCAACTGCGCCTGCACTGGGCCCGGGAACATCGTGACTGGTCCATGGATCAGTGGGAGAGAGTTACCTGGTCAGATGAATCACGGTTTGTCATTCATCACGCCGATGGCCGTGTCAGGATACGCCGTCTTCCAGGCGAACTGTTGCTCCCTCAATGTACAGTAGGTCATAAAAAGGCCGGTGGTGGCGGTATGTGCTTTGGGGGACGTTCTCTTGGGCGTCACTGGGACCCGTGGTTGTAGTAGAGCAGACCATGAATGCTACAGGGTATGTGAACATCATTGCGGACCAGTTGCACCCTTACATGACCTCTGTTTTTCCAGCTGGAAATGGAATGTTCCAACAGGACAACGCCCCTTGTCACAAGGCTAAAATTGTGTTGGGGTAGTTCCAGGAGCATGATGCTGAATTCCAGTTAATGTCCTGGCCGCCTAACTCACCGGATCTCAATCCGATAGAACACATTTGGGATGTCCTGGGACGGCAGCTCAGAGTTCAAAGACCACCAATTCGCAATATCTCGGATTTGCGTGACCGTTGCTTAAACATCTGGTACAATCTGTCTCCAGCCATCTACCAAGGACTTGTGGCATCCATGCCAAGGCGGGTTGTAGCTGTGTTGCGCGCCAAAAGTGGGACAACTCGTTATTGACAGGTGGTCATAATGTTTTGGCTCGTGAGTGTATTGTATTTTCCATTAAACGACATTTTTTGTTGGAAGTACCATTCATTTTCTTAGAAATAAATGAGCTGTACTTTTCAATTTTTTTTTTTTTTTATTATTATTATTATTATTTTCCTTTTAAATCATTTGTTCTGAAATTAACTCTTTCTTTGTATTTAGTTGCTTTTATAACTTTTTAATTGCAAATTTTCTTCATAAGTTTATATTTTTGCTTTTCTCCAATGATGATCAATTTAATTTTTCAAAAGTAGCAAATTTTTATTTTATGTCATCAACGACTTTAAAGAAAAGAAAACAATTAAAAATTGAGAGATTAAATATAAAATTAAAGCTTTAAGAATTATTTCTAATAACGTTTTTTTGCTTTTAACGTTTATTATTTCTAGTAGCATTGTTTTATTTCCGGTATCGTTCTTGTATTTTTAATTGTCTTGTAGAAAAAGTTAAAACTACTTCAACACCATTTTAATCTATTAAGCGAAACCGTTTAAGTCATATTTTTTATTTTTAATTATTATTATATATAAGGTTGAGTTTTTCTTTTTTTTTTTAAAGTAACAGCTTATTGTGATTTTATCGTGCTTTGTACATTTTAAATATATTGTTGTTATTTGTTGATAAAAATTTAGATCTTAAGATATTTATTTTGTATGTATTTTTTTCTGTTTGTTTATTTAAGCAATATTAAGCTTTTTGTTATGATCAAAGTTTATTTAATTAACTTAATGTGAAAACGTTATTTTTGCTTGAATAATTCTTTAATTTTTAGTAAGTTATTACTTGAAAATATTTTTTTCTAAAAGTTAAAAAGATTTGTAAGGCGAACAGATTCTTTAATATTTTTTAAGTAAAAAACAATGAGAAGCTTTGAATGTTAAACTTAGAGATTGTAACCATGCTTCCTCCTACGCACTCTAAGAGCCTCTCCTGTGGCGTACAAGTTTGGTTTGGTTTGTCTCTCTACGGTCATCTTGTGCACACGAGAGCTAAACATGCCGGACCTACAGTTTTAAAGTGGATTCTGAATCACTCACAAACATCCATTCCAACGCCAGGATTCGAACCTGAAGCCTGTAATACCAGAAGCCAGAGCACTAGCTACTTGGCCACCAGGCCGCAAGTGACATTCAGGAGAAATGATCAGTAGGTCTCGAGACTTTCACCGGAGAGGAAGTACAGCGCAACCTTCTCTTCTGCTGAGAAACGTTTAATTTGTAATTTCTCATCCAGAGAGGAAATATATTTACCACAATCCTTGTATTTGTTGGCCTACAGACTCTCACCCGGAGATGAAGTATATTTCGCGCATCCAGCGCATTACTGAATATCTGTATTTTCGGTTAATTCGTCGAATCTTCCACGAATCTATAAGCATATATCTTTAAATGTATATAGTCAGTAGTTAATGGTACGTGTAATAGTTAATGGTTAATGGTACAAAATAGAAAAAAGAATTAAAATAAGTGAAAATTCTTGATTAAACTTTTTAATTTTTTACTTTGTTTGAAAATTTTACTTCAAATAAAATATTATTAAAAAAAATTTATTTTTAACCTTAAATTAAAATTTAAAAAAAACTCTAGTTTTAATTTAACTGCAATAAATTAAATAATGCGATTAAAAAATATTCAAAACGATTAGATAAAAATCCTTCGATATTGACAATGCCTATTTATTTATTTGTCATTTCAGGACTAAATAAATATTTGTTTATCAAAACAAAACAAAGTTAGTTTTAAAAAAGAATATCTGTTATAAATATGCATTTAGGATAAACGTGTTTGTTTATTCATAAATACAGATGGGATGATTTATTTTTGTTTCATCCACTGACTTTGCCTTGATTCACGTGAATGTTTATGTTTATTTTACTCAGATGGCAAATGATGCTATAGCAAATATTTCACTGATTTATTTGCATCTAAAATTCTGTAAAATGTGGTTGTGTTCACGCAGAGATAAAACAATTTTAATTTAAACAATTGCTCATCAAACTCATCTCGTCTAATGAAATAGTGAAAAAATAAATATTACATAGTGAAGAGTATTTCAACCCATCTTTAAATTATTAATAACAAGTAATATAAAAAAAATTGTAAGTCAATTTCTACTTTTTTTTTCACTCTATTGTGAAAGTCCTTTATAAATAATTTTCATTCATTTTTAAGTTTATGTGGCGCCATCTATTGCATGATCTATCTACATGCAACTTAAATGTAAAAAAAAAAATTAATTAATTCAATTTAATTGTACAAGTTACAAAAAAATGTATTCGAACTTGAGTGGATGAATAGAAAGTATTTTAGAACGATTTAAAATTTGAACAAGATATAGAGAGAGAGTGAGCTAATAGAAGGAATTGAAAAAGGAACACGATTAATGATATAATTACAGAAGTAAAGAGAAGGAGGGGGTACAATCCCAAGTGGACAAGTTTCTTTACAATTCATTTACAAATGGGAAAAGTTCTTTCAATGAGCAGCTAAAATTATGACATATGAATTGAATTGTAATTGTTTTGTCTAACGCGTCTGATCTGTACTGTGGCTGTCGCCTTTAAAAAAATCAGGTGATTTCTAGTTTCGAATATGGATCAACACATTTCTCTCCGTTATTCCCCATCTGAGTCAACTGTTTCGTTTGAAAAATAACTTATGAAATTTCAAATAGCTTGCAAAAATAAAATGGCATGGAAATTAGATATAAAGTTTATTCAAGCATGTGCTAAGGCTACAAAACCGTGAAATGTTGTTTACCAGGATCAATTTATCAGAAGCTGCTTTGCAATTTGCAGCTGAAAATGACGTATTTCATCCTACGCTTTCATAGATGCCAAATTCCGCAGTTGTTTTGTCTATGGTCCGTTTGCACTAATGAGCGTTTACTTTTACATCTCGGGGATATCCATAACAGAGGAAATGTATAATCGTTGAAAATATAAACATCGCAATGGGACTTTTCCCGCTTAATTTTGCAGCTGCCCTTTATTTTTTTCAATTCCTTCTATTATTTCACACTCTCCCTATATATATCTTGTTCAAATTTTCAATCGTTCATAAAATACTTTTCATTCTTCCACTCAAGTTCAAATACATTTTTTTTGTACTTGTAGTGGATGACAATTTTGATGTTAATACAGTTTTTTTTCAAATATTAATTCACCAATTAAATTTAATTAATTAATTTTTAACTTTTTTTTAGACTTAAGTTGTATGCATCTATCAATAGATGGCGCCAGATAAACTTAAAAAAATGAATGAAAATTATTTATAAAGGACTTTCTGCAATAGAGTGAAAAAAAAAGTAGGAATTGACTTTAAAAATTTTTTTTTATATATTACTTGTTTTCATTATGTCTGTTAGCATCTTTTTAATGAAATCATTGTATGTTGTTCAGAGTTGCAACTACTCTAAATTATTTGCATTGCCTAAAATAAAAATAAAACTGGAAACTGCTCGGCAAATTTCAACTTATCATGTGTGAACATGATAAGTTGCATATACGCAACCCGACCGTCGACTGGACATCTACTGCTTATTATGCTACATTGGATATCCATCCTCATCACCTTCCCAATCAATTTGTGCGGCAATATTCCATGGATCGGGCCCACTCTCCAGCCTTGGATCGTAGTCTTCTGGTGGATCGGCGGCACGAAGTCTTGTTTTCCCCAGGGGACTTGGACGTATAGAGGCAAGTTATGACTAAAAACACCATCATACAGGCCACATGTTCTCATGCTGTGTGTTGAAAACACTGCATCAAAGCTCGTCCGAACTCTCGTTCTACATTGAGCAATGTAATTTCTCAAAGTCATGTAGTAAATCTCATCCATTATTTTGCAAAATTCTCGTCCGCGCTCGGTACCCGTATCAATGTTGAAATCACCGACCAATACTATTTCGTAATCACGATTTTTACTGTCCAAGTTGTCTCATCAATAACGTTGGTAATGTCATCGTCTCTCGATCCTGGTTTTGCATATAAAACGGCCACATATACTTTTGTTTTAAAGTTTGCAATCAACGTGTGAAATCCCCTTATCTTGATTTGGAAACATTTCAACGCTTTCTACTAAGGGTTTAAGATGGTGTTTGACGTAAATGGACACACTGCTCGGCATTTGCTTACTAAATGATGGTGATCGAAACCATTTAATTCGAATGTGTCTCATAATATCGTCCACGTTTCAGACAACAGCAAGATATCACTGTTCATATTCACATTGTTTACATTCGTTAAACAATTCAACATTTGTCCATCGTTGTATCCATTATTCAATTTGCTTGCTGCACTTTTTGGATTGCTCCACGAACCCCTAACCAGGACAACATTATGTTCACACATGATAAATAATCTTTTTCCTATGTTTCACTTACCAAATAATATATGTATATATATTAAGTGAGAAAATCAATTATGAATATTACATCTAAATTTCTGATGGCCGAGGGACTTGCGCTCTGGAGCTAGCTACCCCAAGTTTCGAATTTGAATGTTTGTTGTGGTTCGGAATTCACTTTACGCCGTAGATTCGGGTCTAATATGAATGTATAGCGTTGAGCGTAGGGATGACAACCCTACCCCTAAAAGTCCAGCGTCACAGAAACAAGTAATATAAAAAAAATTCATTAAAAGATACTGACAGACATAATGAAAAACAAGTAATATATATTAAAAAAATTTTAAGTCAATTCCTACTTTTTATTCACTCTATTGAAGAAAGTCCTTTATAAATAATTTTCATTCATTTTTTTTTATCTGGCGCCATCTATTGGTAGATACATGCAATTTAAATCTTAAAAAAAACTAAAATTAATTAATTAAATTTAATTAAGGAATTAATATTTGAAAAAAACTGTATTAACATCAGTGTCATCCACTACAAGTTTAAAAAAATATATTTGAGCTTGAGTGGATGAATAAAAAAGTATTTTATCAACGAAAGAAAATTTGAACAAGATATATATAGGGACAGTGTGAGCTAATGGAAGGAATTGAAAAGGCAGACTTCTACCAACGGGTATTCCATCACAAACGGAAGCTGTCCCTCCCCTTTCCTTCCATGAGACCACATCGGTTCTTGGACTTGGTGCTGTATGTTGCTGTTTGCCAAGTGGGACAAGCCCGACTCGGGACTCAGTGGCAACGAGAGCCGAAAGTGACTGAGACAGAGGTTCCACCCGTTGGCGGCTTTGTTGTAGACACTGTTTGAAAAAAACAAAAATACTCGATGGTATTTCTGATGTTAAGTATCTTTTCTTGTTAGTTGGAAAAGCTGGGGAGTTTTCTGGGTTATCTCCCAAACTGATACCCAAAATCAAGGTAGCTCTCACTGAAAGTCTTCCCGGAAAGTTATTTACCTTCTTCTTCAACGACATGCAACTAAGTCAGATTTTACCTATGGGTGCTCCATCATAATTAAAGTTGTCCCCCTTTCCCCTCCTTCCGGGAGACCACACGGGGTCTCTGGTTTAGACTAAGTGGGATAAGAAACAACACAATCCAATTTCAGTCCCAGTTATAAAATATTTTTCGTATTCAAATACAAAATTGATGTGGTAAAAACTATGTAACCTATAAAATACTTTTTAATATTTTTAGCAAATCTAATAATAATTTTAACTCTAACAAAAAAGATCGACATTATTTTCTTACAGGAGATAAACAGATACTTTAATATTGCGAGTTCTTAGTCTCTCATAAAAAAACACAACTAAATTTTAGCTATTATGTTTGGAGTACGATTTCAATAATTAGAAAATCAAAAAAATATTGCTAATGCATAAATTACACAAACATTTTCATTAAACAAAAATCTCTCTTTCCATTTCTTAATCGAACTTTACATTTTCACGAAAAGATAAAAACAAAAAGCCTGAAATAAATGGAACAAAATTTACTTTCCTTCCTAACTGATCTAATTACAAAAGATACTTCTTTTTTTTTCTTTTTTTTTTTAATAAAAAGGAAGTAGTTCTTCTACTTTTCAATTTTGTTTGACTTTAAAAAAAATAGAATATTACATCAGCTCGTAATCTCAAAAAAAAGTTTTTAAAAAATAATAGAGATAATAAGAATTCCCATTTGCAGAAAACATAATCATTACAGTTTCGAAAATGGATCCTGAAAGATTAATCAGTATAAAGGAATCGGACTCATAAGCGGTTTTGTGTCTGAAAATTGCCTTTGAAGAATTAATCAAAAAAATTGGAAAAATATTTTAGACTTATCAATGTTTCTCTTCGAATTTAATTTCTGCGTAATTTAACTTAGCATTAAATACGTACTTAAAAATATTTTTTTGCCAAACGATGTTCATCAAACAGTTTTTTATTCGCATTTCATTTCACTTCCATCTTCGGGAAATAACAACTAGGGAGAATTAAAGAAAGATTTTGTGAGAATGAACGAAGTTCAAAAAAGTACCCGAGTTCGCGAATTACATTTTTATGGAAGAAATTTTTAAATTAAATGAACCGAGAATGGAAAGTTTCAATCAAGGAAAACGTTCTTTTTTTATTCGTTGGTATTCTATTGCTTAAAAAAATATTCTTCCGAACAGCCATTCATTGATTCCAATTCCAATTCTCAAAAGAATGATTTTTTTTTTTTTATATCTTTTCTGATACTTGAACTGAGAATTTTTTTGTTTGTTTCATTCATCTGCTGATAACATTTTCAATAGCGAGATTTTTGTTTCCACATTATTTTTGAATTTTTTTTTTACCATATAAATAACTCTTACTTACTCAAAAAGAACATTGTTGCCGACGAATTCACTTGTTTTTTAGTAGAAAATGGTCAATCAGTAGAACTCTAATGCATTTTAAGAAAATATACACCGGTACAAACGAAATAGAAAAAAAGAAGCAAAAAGCCTTTTCCCATTTAAAAATACTGTTGTTATTGACTGTTACATTTTCTGGATGGTAACAATAAAACATTTCTAGAGTGTGTTAAAAGCAGAGTTATGTCTCTTTTTTACAAATAACAATTAGTTGGCATGTATCAGATATTGCATTTACTGTGAGTGAGATGTCTGATGTTTTATATGTGGAAAGAATATGTCAACGGCCATACCATGGTGAATATACCGGTTCTCGTTAGATCACCGAAGTCAAGCATCATTGGGCTCGGTCAGTACTTGGGGGTGACCACCTGGGAACACCGCTTGCCGTTGGCATCACAAATTTGGGACCTGAATGGCCGAGTGTCTAGCGTTCTGGCGCTCGGTGTCACAGGTTTCGGGTTCGGATCCCGGCGGTGCCATGGATGTTTGTAGTAATTCGGAATCACTTTAAGCCGTAGGTCTGGTCTCTTATGACTGTAAGAGCGTCACGGAGCCAAATTCAGACTTCTACCTACGTGTGCTCCATCACAACAGAAGCTGCTTCCTTCCCCCTTCAATCATGAGTACGTATAGGCTCGTGGGCTTGGCAGCAATTGATAAGCAAAACAACAACAAGAATATGTTATATATATTATTGTATCAAACTGGAATAATCTCTTCAAGTAATTTGGATTAATAAATTTTATTAAACTTTAATAGTTTAATAAGAAAAGCTGAAATATATAAAAAAAAGATATACAAAACAAATTCAAGTGGCCTGATGGCCAATTGGTTTGCCCTCTTGTCGTTTCTACCACAAACTTCAGGTTTGAATCCCGGCGATGGAATGGATAGTTATTAATGGTTCGTAATCAACGTTATACCGTAGGTCCCGTCTAAAGTGTGCAAAAAATGTAGCCTAAAGTGTACAAAATGAACCGTAAAACTTTCTTTCTATTGCGTTCAAAAACAAAATTATATCTTTTTTTTTCAAAAATTATTGTAAGTGAAATGTCTGATGTTTTATATCTGGAAACATTACGTTGTATATAATAAGATTTCAAACTCGAAAAATCTCGAAGGTAGTAGAACGACAAACGAAACCGTTGAAGACTGGCAATGAAATTCTTATCAAATCACAAGATAAGGCTGGGAAAATTTTAATTATCTAAATAATATAAACCCATGATCTCAAAACAATATTTTATACTTATTAATATAAATAATCAGTTACTTTTTTAATACATGTTGCTCTAGCAGTCGATGTGTTGGCAACCTTAAAATGCACACAGAATCTTTAAGCTTTTATGGCCTGTATCTGTTGCATTTTTGAGAGTCAGTACTTGGAGTTCTTATCCTTTTGTCCTGTTCTACGAATTAATTTGATTCGGTTTCAATTCACCAAGAATAGCCCAGTGGTAACGGGCGCAGCTAGGGTACACCAGGGCTTCGGTTCGGTTCGCTGACGGCTGGTTTGTAGTCATTGCTTTCAGACGGGGAGACTCAAGGTGATTATGACAGTATGTCGCGCATTGATAATCGTTCTACCTTTTGGGAGTTTTTTTTTTTTCTCCCATTCTAAACACGCATGAGGTAAGTTACCTCTAAAAACACTCCCGGAAGGCACTGCCCTCCCCCTCCACCTATCGGTGGGCTGTTCGTGGTATGCACTTAGGCCCACCGATGTTCCACCCTCATTTCTCTAACTGGCAGGCTAAGGCATGGGGGTGAGGTGTGTAAAATATTTCCTAAGTATGACTAATGTAGAATTTATGTACAATTAAATACAACTAAAAGCATGAAAAACTGAAGACAAGGTTCAATAGGTAAGAATCAGAGTTGAGAGATTAATATTTTAATTTAAAGTCTACAAAAATTCAAACTCGTATTGATGTGAGAAAATTAAAATTCCTTAGAAGAAAGTTAAATCAAATTGTGTTATTCTAGAAATCTACAAAGTCTAAATATATATCTTCTCAAATTATAATAATTCTTCTTCTTCAATGGCACAAAAAGCTTCATGGTTAGTCAAGGCCATCAAAATTCCTGCTAATTTGCAAGTTCCGAAACATGAGATGTTTACTTTTATGGGGCAGAGTTGTCAGCCTAAAGACCAACAATCATCTGATGGCCGAGTGGCTAGCGCTTTGGCGCTCAGTCCCACAGGTATCGAGTTCGAAACCCGGCGGTGCCATGGAAGTTTGTAGTGGTTCGGAATCCACTTTAAGCGGTAGGTCTCGGTCTCATATGACGGCCGGTCACCGTAGAGCGCCACAGAGTCCAACCAGACTTCTTCTCCCCCACATCATTCCCAAACTGTAAAGGGGCAACTCCGCTCTAGGTACAGTGATGCGGCGTGGCGTAATAGTAGTAGTAGTCATATTAGACAGCAGTTCACGAAACTATAAAGGCAATTCAGTATAGGCCAAGTGGTGTGGTGTAGTGATAGTAGTCATATTAGATCAGGACCTACGGTTTAAAGTGGATTCTGAACCATTTTACGTCATACCATGATACCATGATAACGTCAGGACACGAGTCCGAGGCTTATGGCACCGAGCGCCAGCATCCATGTAGTTAACTTGACCATAGAGAAATATATTTTCATATTTATTGTTGTGTCAATATGAGCAATATATTTTTGTAAATATTTTTATATATTTATTGTATAATTCATATGCTATGTGCGTCCCTTGGAAGGGGATGCTTATTTGTCTCTGCACCTGACCGGATGGGAACTGATTTGCCACAGCTGGGGGTGAAGGGGATATCTCTGTAAAATATTTTAATTGGCAGGGGTCATACGAAACTTCGTGCCAGATGGCCAAGAGCAATAATTTACTGAGACTTTTAAGACTTTTGTCTACTAGCATGCTGGGATTTTTATGGACGGCGGTGAGTCTGCCGAACGGATATAGACTCTGATATGGTGTCGGCAACCGTCTCCCCCTCCGAAAATGAACTATAAAACGGAGGCGATGGACATCGTAGGGGGCGGGGGAGAGAGAAAGAAAAGAAACGAGGTGACACTGTGCTCCGGAGCTCGAAGGAAGGTGGCTGAAATTAAAAACGAAGACTGGAAGATGTTTGAGGCTGAGATTGTTGTACCATGTCCAGCGTGAAATAGATGTATTAGACTGGGAGTTTGTCGGTGAATCGGAGTGACTGGCATCCCTTGCATACTTCTCACGTTTCTACGAATTAGCTGGTGATCCCCTGGCAGCAGCGTCACTTGAAAAACAAAGTTGTACAATCCAAACTACATGATATGGACAAGTTTACCCATGTCTCCTGCCCGACACAAGAGCCCCATGAGCGGTTGGCCCCCTGCTGCCAAGACTTTGATCAATGGTGCGTATAGAACATTATTAACACTGAAACTTTAAAGTTGAAAGAAGAAAAAAAAAAAAAAAAAAAAGGGAGCCCCTCTTCCCCAGCTGTCGTGGCAAGTTATGAAACTGTAAGGTCTATCACCTTATTATTTTATTATTGAACATTAATTTAGAATTGCGGCAACTTATATAAGTTATATTTTATTTAATGCATTATCCGAATTATACTTCTATTGATAACGTTAATTAAATGATTTTAATACAAGCTTACTATTGTAAATATTAATAAATACATTTTTTGTTTATATTTTAAATTATGAAATTTTGTCTGTGTGTTATTTCATGTGTGTTTCCTTTTCCAACTTATATAAGTCTCTGAAGGCGTGCGAACTTGTTGATTTAAAAATGTGGTATGGGTTATTGCGGAATTTCATAATGGTTATCGTGTGTGTTAAGTAAACGGTGTAGCTAGTTGTTCTTAGGATCGGGTATTGTTTATAAATAAGGTTTTAAAGAATAAGCAACACAACATTATCTGACATTTATATATTTTAAGCAAACCGAGAATCGAACTGGTAGTCTTTTTCTGCGAAGCAGCTACTATGCAATTCAATCACCAGTATAAAAGCGAACAAAAAAATTTCGTATTCAACTACGAAACTTTTGTGGAAAAAATATCTAACCTCTAAAGTATATTATAACATTTTTAACAAATCTAATAATACTTAGCTCTAACGAAAAAGAATAGAATTTTAGCTATTGTGTTTGTGGTATGTTTTAATTAATTAGAAATTCAAAAAAATTTTGCTATTGCATAAATTGCACAAACATTTTCATAAAAAATCTCCATTTCATTTTCTTAATCGAACTTACATTTTCAAGAAAAGATGAAAACAAAACCCTGAAATAAAATGGAACCAAATTTACTTTCCTTCCCGACTGATCTAATTACAAGAGATACTTAACTTCTTTTAATAAAAGGAATTAGTCCTTTTTTCTTTTTTTCAATTTTGTTCAAAATTAAAAATAGGAATATTGCATCATTCGTAATAAAAAAAAAAAAAAAGATTTTTTAAATAATAGAGATACCTAAAAATTCCCCATTTGCAGAAAAACATAATCATTACAGTTTCGAACAATGGCTCCTGAAAGATTAATAAGTATAAAGGGATCGGGATTCATAAGCGATTTTCTATCTCACAAATTGCCTTTGAAGAATTAAAAAAAATGGAAAAGTATATTAGACTTATCAATATTTTCTTCGAATTTAGCTTCTGTGCAATTTAACTCAGCATTAAATACTCAGTTAAAAAAAATAATTTTTTTATTTCTTATCAAACGATATTCATCAAACTGTTTTTTGATTCGCATTTCATTTCACTTCAATCTTAGGAAAGTACAACTTGGGGAGAATTAATGAAAGATTTTTGAGAGACTCAACGGAGTTCGAAAAAGTACCAGAGTTCAAAAATTACATTTTTATGAAAAGAAATATTTTTAAATTAAAAGAACCCTGAATGGAAAGTTTCAATGAAGGAAAAAAGTTCTTTTTTTTTTGGTTGGTATTCCACTGCTTAAAAAATATTCTTCCGAACAGCCATTTATTGATTTCGATTTCAACTCTAAAAGAATTGTTGTTTTTTTTTATATCTTTCTGTTACCTGAACTGAAAATTTCTTTGTTGTCTTGTTTCATTCATCTGCTGGCAACATTTTTCAAAAGTAATGTTTTTTGTTTCGGTGTTTGCATTACTCGATTTTTTTATATAAAATAACTTTTACTTACTCAAAAAGAACATCATTGCGGAGAAATTTACTTGCTTTCTTTAATAGAAAATGATCAATCCAGTAGAACTCTAATGCACTTTAAGAAAATGTACACCGGTACGAACAAAATAGAAGAAAAAAAGGAGAAGTAAAAAAAGACTTGTCTTTAAAAATACTGTTGTTATTGGCTCTTACATTTACCTGGATGGAAACAATAACAACTTTCTTTATAATGAGTTCAAGAAACAGAATTATATCTCTTTTTTAACAAAAAAAAAAGAATTAGTTGACGTGTATCGGATATTGCATTTACGGTGAGTGAGATACCAGATATTTTATATCTGGAAAGAATATGTTATTGGTTTGGTTTAGTTCTCTCAACGGTTAATTTATGCACATTTTATGCTAATTATACCGGAGAGGATTAAGGATTTTAAAGAGCATTCCGAACCACTCCATGCCACCGGCATCCATGCCACCGACATCCATGCCACCGGCAGGATTTGAACCTGAAGCCTTTGATACCAAATGTTGACGCCAGTTTATATGTGTTTCAAATTGGAATAATTTAGCCACGTAATTTGAATAAATATTTTATATTAAACTATAATTATTAAAAATGAAAAGCAGTAAGAATATACAAACCAAACACATGCAAATTTTTTAAAAAATTTAAATTTCTCTAATCAATTTGAACCTTTTTTTTTCATTTAAATATCAGTCCTTTGACTAATTGACTTTGACTTAATTGATTTCAGTGATTATTATTCTTTTCAATTAATTGGTGCAACTTGTAGTATATCGGCCAATTTTTCATCATCATTTATGCTAGCTTAATATTTTTATAACCATGGAAAATGTTGTAAAATTAGTTATTGCTGTTTTTCAAAACAAATATGATGTCAATGAAGAATATTCTTCTAGAAGGAGATCAAAGTAGATAGTACTTGCAAAACAATCTTAATACTAGTGGTCTATATAGGCACAGCGTTTCTATATAGCATGGTGATCAATTTAGAATCTGATTTTTGGGGATCGGTCCAATTGAAGATCGCTGAAATACCTTTGAACAGATAATATTTTGTTGAATTCATTTAAATTGTTTCTATACTGAATGAGAAAAAAGTAATAAAAATATAAAACTTTTGAAATTGTGTAAAAGTTTTACCCATAAAAATATATGGGTATGGTTTGCGGAATGGGTTTCTTCGTGACCTGGACTACTTAGAAATTTTTTTACAGAAATCAATATTTTTTTTTCCTTCAACGAGTGTTTTTATACATAATATTGCTTGTAAAGTAATTGTGTAATTATTAAAAAACTAGTAAAAAATATTAATTCTGAAGAAAAATTAATTTGAAATAGTTTTAAAAAATCGTCTGGTGAAAGATTTTACTTCAAATTTTACAAACTTTCACTTAAATTTTAGTAATAATAATATTTTTAATAAGATTAATAAATAAGATTTTCATTATAATAAGATTAATAAGATAATTAAATAAGATTTTTCAAGAATAAAAAATCTTTTAAAAATTTATAGATTTTTATTATTATTATTACTGTTATGAATTTTTCTTACATTAAATTCTAAATTTCAAGTGTATATATCGGCCCAGCAGATTACACTTTTTGTTTCCATTTTATTATTATTATAATTTTGTTTTGAATTTACTCTTACACTAAACGGCTTTCATAACAATTTAAGAAAAAAACTTTCTAAAATTTCTACTATTTTTTTTTTTTGGGGGGTTACGAATTTAACAAAATCTCGTTATTAGATTAAAAAAACTAAGAAGTTTGCTCTTTTAAAATTTCTATGTATATCTTTTGAATTTAAAGATTAATTTTTATTTATTTTTTCATTGTATTTCGAATTCAATGTTCAAAAGTGGATTTTGGCAGATTTAAATAAAGAGTATAAA